>PNEQ01094315.1:5990-21928 GCA_003012365.1 Medauroidea extradentata | reverse complement strand
GCCGGTACCTGCAACATAATTAACGTCGTGACCGATCAAAAGCCGCCGGAGGAAGCGCCTATTATTTTCGTCGAAAGAAACTTTAAGTATCTACCTCTCGTGACGCAACCCGCAGTGCGTGAGTCCCTTAGGCCGATTTAAAAAGAAACTTATTTGTTATTTTATTTCAATTAAAGCTAGCCGGGCATACTACAACATTACTAAATACGAACCCAATCATCCAACATTAATCACGTAAGAGACAGAGCATCGACACCTCTTATTATAACCAAACGCGGGTCGCGAACGAGCAAACCAACAACAGAAGCGTCGCAAATTCTTCATATTCCATTTCTTCTATACAAGGAGAGTTGACAACAGTTTCTGCCAAACATATTACATAAATTGCCTTCTTGGTCGTTGTTAAATTATTACATTTCTACTTAATTTGTTAATTTTAACTAACTAATAACCTCTCTCTCTCGCTCCGTCGATCTAGCTCTCTGTTCCAGTCAGTCCAAGCACTGGTAGGCAGCAGTCAAGTTTGCTGCAGATCTTAACACTTCGCGTCTTTCCGCTTTAGTCGTCATTTCTCCGTATGTCTCATATCCCACGTATTTCATGTTTTGGTCCATATATCTTAATCGTAGTCATCCCCAGGTCTTTTCGCATCAATATACTCTTCCATGATTGTATCCATGAGTCCGTATTGTCTCATTAGATGGCATGCAAGTCGTATTATTCATTTAACAATTTTTTTTCCATCAGGAGGAAAGTAAGTCATAATGCAATGCGGTTTACTACATAAATAGCTTCAGTAACACACTGTAGACGAGCAATGCCAACTGTATACAATGTAAGAAACTATAGGGCATGATACATAATTCAGCGCTAAAAAGTGCAATTGTAAAATTGTATCATTCTCGAGGCAAATTTGCAAAAAAAACAGCAATCCTAGACAATAGTTTTTGACAACTTTATCAGGAACGTTTTTCTCTAGTAACGTAATTCTGAAGAACAATCTCTGACGCCGAAATTTCGTACATTTAATGCTGGCTCAACAGGCCTAACAAATGCATTATTTTGGGTAAATGTTTCCTCATAAACTTTGCAAGTTTTTCCATACTGACATTCAAAATCGTGTACATTTTAATTAATTAAAGTTGTCAGCGTTAATTTATCTATAAGGAGATAAAATGGTAGAATAACCAGCCACCACCTTTGTTAACGAACCAGCTCATTTGGAACGATTTCATAAAACCATGCAAAACCGAAATTATGGTGGCCGGAGCCACGAATCGAACATGGGTCCTACAGAATGCGAGTCAAGGTTTAACTGTTTCGCAACCTCACTAAGTAAGAAGCTGATCTAAAAACGTAGCTTAGTTATAAGTGCATTTTAAATATATCACCTTATATGTTGTTATGTTGATTTCTTTTGTGATTGTTGTATGCGCGCAATATTCTTTTGGTGTTTCGCTCGTTATGTTCTTTAACTTTATTTTTTTGGAATTTGTTACTTCAATGTAAATGATAACATTTTCCGTGAAAATCAATACGTTTTTTTAGTACATACTAAATTATTATTCTTACACGCCAAGTATATTATTTACAATTTTTAGTATAAGTATTGCCTTGTGAAAAGAAGAGCTAAATAAGTTAGAATATATGAACTAGTTTTTTCTCCAATAAAGAAGTGCATGATATAGTTGACTAACTGAAGCAAAATTAATATATTCACTGAACAAAATAAACAAGGAGAGCATACCAAAAGAAAGACAACACCCCTATCACTATTCAAAAAGTGTAGTTCCCGACTGCCTAATTGTTTCCTTGGTTTTACGAACAGCAGCAGATAATTACTGGAATTTTAAGTCAAGCTAACTAGTATGTTTATGTTCAACAAAAAAAAATTCTTCATGGCCACTCACCTGAGTACTCTGTGTAACAAGAGTACATTATTATAATATGTAGATATATAATAAATCCACCCTACTTGAAAACATTGATTAAACAGATTGTTTTTAAAATAATAATATAATACTGGACCGACTACGCTTATTGTTGTGTCATGTAATTTCTAAGTTATGTGTAAAACATGCCATAGTAATTTGATAAGTGAGCAATTTTAATTTTTAAATAGTAAAATAATGCTCGTACACTGAACACACGTGTTTGTAGATAGTAGAGATACCGTTTCGATAGCTATTATTTATTTTTTCTTAATCCATTTTGTCTCTCAAATTGTTGTCTTTATAAATTTATACATGCGTATCTAAACATATACTGTGAGGATTTTTATAGGTTGACGAGGAATTTATTATTTTAATATTTCGTCAGGAATAGTGTGGAAACTAAACCCTACGTAGTACATTTAAAATTACTGAGAAATAATGAATGGTTATATGGAGGGGCAAAGAAATTTTACAAGACTATATATCCTTTCCTCTAAGACTTATGGAACTGCAGGCTAGATCAAAATAAAATTTAACATATAAATCCACACTTATATATTCGAATAATACGATACCGAAAATAACTCACAGACATAAGACAAAAACAAATTTCCTGAATAGAACATATTAGAGAAAAACATGAATTCGGAACAAGTTTTGCGAGTTAGTCTTCTGATTTTACATGTGAAGTAAACGAAAACTGCATAACAAATAAACGACTAGGGGTGGAATCAAAACAATTCGAACAAGGCGCATACAAGGGAGGAGTGCGAAGATACAAATTACTTGTAGACAGAAGCCTTCTACTACCTAACCACCAAATGCCTTCTGTTGCAGAGCCAGGCTGCAGAACTGCCCGTTCTTACACACTGAAATCATAGTAGAAGTTAACCAATTGCGGATTATCTTGTCAATACATGTCTTTAAAGTTCCAGTTTTGAACCACCGTGGACGCAGTGCTGGCTGGCCCTACACCAGTAACTAGGAGCTTCACGATACCAAATTATTCTTCCAGATATATACTCCGACGCCGATCACTGCCTCCAGGGAGGCGATATGAATCTCGCTTTACGTCCTTTCTTCTGTGGGACGACGTCTCTGGCTGTCCGTGGCACAACAGCAACACACCAACGATCCACGCCCGCCTCGTCCGGCGTCCCACAGATAACTCCCCTAAAAACCTAACTAGCTAAACGCTCCTAGCATGATAGAAAAAACTTCACACTCATCTATGGTACAAGGAATACAATTTCTTAAGGCGAAGATATAAACACGAATTACTCCCTGCACTTAATATTCAATACAAATTGATAACGTTCAAATTAAGTTCGATTAAAATAGAAAAATGTGCAGTTCACTAACCAAAAATACTCTGAGAAATAAATATAGCGATACGCACAACCAAATATAAGATTTACATAACATTGAAACCGATTTTGCACAAATAAACTTGTAACTGGACTGTAACATAATAAGTTTTGAAGTGTTAAAATATGTCATATATGCACGGATAATGTATATATTTCCAATTTAAACATACACATAACACTATTTATACTGAGGCAATAGCTTTCTCCTTATAGCTGTATCCTGACAGGCAGCATAACACGCAAAATATCTCAAATAAAATTTTAAAGTTTTCTTTTTGTAACACAAACTGAAAAGCAGTGAGTATACTTCAAACTATCCAAGGACATTTGAGTTTGGTTCGTAAGTAAAGGGATTCAAAGCTTTGAAAAGACAAGTAAGTTAGCGTATATATCTCCCCCCCCCCCTTTCCCCTCGGCAGACATGTGGAACAAATGTGACCATTTTAGCAGTGCTTCAGCGTAAATTCGCAAATATCTGTAGGCTTCAAATTATACAAAAAAAAGCAGTTTTTTAAGATCGTCTTTGCCAAAATAATAATAAAAATACATTATTGGGACCTAATCAATGAAAAAAAAAAAGACGTTACAAGCTTACCAATGTTGGCGCAAACTAACTTAAAAATTTACAGTTGGTCAAGTAGTTCTCAAGATACGACAAAAAACATATTTGTTTAGGTCATGCTATCTTCTAAAACCGTGGGTCTACAACTAACCCTAATGAAATATAAGCTTGCATGGTGAATATAGTATATGCAGTGTGTTGTTCGAACAGTGACATAACCGTATGGGGAATGAGTAGGTTACAGTAGGTTTTGGAAGTGACCCCCATTAAGCGATTTACATAATTTAATACGACGTTGCATGCTCCTAAGCACATTTTGTTACATTTTTTGCGGCATTACAGTGACACATAGTTTAAATTTCGCTATGCAAATCAGTAATGATGTGTGGATGATTGGTGTAAGCAAAATTCTTCAGGCACCCCCACAATAAAAGTTCTGGAGGGGATAAATTACGAGATCGAGGGTGCCACAACTTCTTCAAAATCACTTGTCCAATTAAACCATGGTGTTGTTGGCTGTATGACCAGTCAGTAGCATTGTCCTGCTGAAACCATGTGTTCTGTAACCGGTCTGTGGGTATGGTGTTTACAAATTGTTACATTATCGGCATGTAGCGAACACTGTTAACTGTGTCCTGAAAGAATGTATTAAAGACTCAGCTACGTGACATTGCATACCACACGTACACGTTTTGTGCATGCAGAGGCAACTCGTGCAGCTGGTGAGAATATTCTGTAGCCCAAATGCGCGAGTGTTGTACATTCACGTAGCAATCAAGGTCGAACCAAGTCTCGTCTAACTAAAGCAAATCGTCTAGTGCTTCACCATTTGGCGTTACAGATGATATGAATCACTAACAGAACGTTACACTTTTAATATTTTCTGCAGAGGAAAAAATACACTGAAGAACACAGATCCTGTACGGATTCATCTTTAAAAACTTGCGCACTGTTGTGTGGGCACTACCAACAGAGAGTCCAGATTTGACTGATAGGAGTCACACATACTTCTTGGTACTCATAGAATATGCAGCTTGCACATCAAACAACTTTTCTTGTGTTAGCACTTTAGGTCAACCACTTTTGGCTACATCTACCACATTCCTTGTTATTAAACTTCTCATACAGCAGCTTGATGTAAGACTTATTTGGTGCATCCATATATCAAACATTTCTGCGACGGCTTTCTGGTATGGGCATAACTATCATATATAATGTACTGGGTGATAATGCATATTCTCTGCAGCAATGTGTAACCAATTTTTCGTTAGTTAAACAAGGTTTCCCTGCAACATACGATGGAGTAATGTTCTCCCATATGGTTATATATATATATATATATATATATATATATATATATATATATTCAGAGAGTTCTAATGGTTAAGTAGGAAATAATATAACGTAAAATGTATTCATGTGGTTCTAACTTCCAAAATTTCATACCTACAACAATCCACAATTCATTTACATATTAATAACGTAATTTATTCGGAAATACATGTGTATACTTTCTCATTTTCCATTCTCAGGTGGCGAATTTTTATACTATAAGGTTTGGTTCCGATTGGTCATGTGGTTTTTCGAGTTACGACATAGTACAAAAATCATCAGACTGCCGTAATTTTTAAAATAAACACTGGACGTAAACAAAATACTTCAAAACAAGTAATCTTACTAAAAACTATACGTGTATCGAGTATGTACATTTCGGTCGAGGGGTTTGAAAATCGAAAGATTATAGGGGTGACACACACTACACAAACACATGTCCACATACACACCCACATACATACACAACAAAGAGATATCATAAACCTTTATTTCCGTCGGACAGTTTTCTAAAAGTAATCGTCGAATTAAAATGTACTTTTTACCGTGAAAAAAAGTATAAGTTTTTCCAAGACGGTAACCTGGCAACATGTATGAGACAGGGATTATCGCTGTTAACCGTACGTTTGATTTGGCAGAAACCGGTGAGCTATATTTACTAAATGCTGCAATTTTATTAGCTGATGTTGTTACCAAACAAATTCAACGGAAATTCTTGTTTTATCTCAATTGAGTTAACTGCACGTTTAGAGGCTATCCAGAAATCAGCAGTAATTATAGGCTAAAATTTTCTTTCAAGTTTGTGACGCCATTAAAGGTCTATTTGTGAATACATTGAGTTGTGGCATTTGAAAGTTCAGTCACGATTTTTACGCCTCAGTGAATACGCCTGTTAAGGTCATGCGTAGTTTAAAATAAAAGTGAAGAATATTCTTTTTAAAAGAATTGTAATCACACTGTTGTTTCCAAACATTACTAAAATACTTTAAATATCTCCATAATAGACTTCGAAAAGAAATCGTCTGGTATTCGAACTGGTTCAACTATATTGTTAGAACGTCCGTATTGCTCGGTTGTTTTGTTTCTAGATATATGCCTGGTTGAGTTACTCATAACTTCAATCGGAATTCAGTAGTAACACATTTAGTACATATAACACAAAAACGTATTTAATCTATCCAATTAGTATTAAGTGTTACGGATACAGTTGCAAATAAAGTCAGTAGTTTTTTAGTATAAATGTTTGCGGATTGATAAAGTTAACCATGGTTAGATATTGATACCACAACAGCAACAATGTTCGGCGAAATAATGGTTTCAATGAAGTCAACTTTATCCGAACAATTACAAGAGACTAGAAAAATTTTGATCAAAACTTGAGCCCGATGAATGAGAAACACGCAAACACTCAAAATACAGATTGGCGTAGCAAGGTTTACTGACAAGTTTATAGCTGCCAACAAAATGTAGGAAATAATTCAGGAAATATTATTCTTGTAATAACAAAGAACGTTTTATAACAGTCACAAACAAAAATCTAAAGGCTATATGATGTTAATACTAAAGGATTACGTGACTTAACGCAGGAACACTTAGTCCAAATTTTAATACATTGCTGTGTGAACGATAAATTATGCATAAATATGTATTTATAACCTACCCAAATTCAAAAAAATACAATTAAATCATCTGCATAGTATCCTATATATTTGTTAAGTACTAGAATCGGCCTCGACTATATGTATTTCACGGAATGTCACTAGATCTTTATCAAATATGTATAATGTAATGTATGTCTAATGTTATAATAGTCAGATTATCAAAATAGTGCCAAAATAATTTCAATCTGGTAACATAGTTCATAAATTACGGGTATTTTGAAGAACGTCATCGGTTTACGACTACGACAAATCTTCAATGCCTGCTCAATACTTTACATAAATTTATTCTTGATATGTTATTAAAATTTATGGAAATAGTCGTTTCTACGTCCTTTATCACGAGAGTATTTGCATAGCGCATATTGTAAAATATACCAAATTAATAAAGTAAATGCATTTAGCTGCTAAACGCTGGAATTTCTTAATATTGTAGAAAGATTAGCAGCATGCCCGGAGTAATATCTTCGTTACTATTATCATCGATGAAATATTTTATTATGTGTGTATTTTTAGTTCAACACTTTTGTCCTCCAAGTTTTGTTAAACATTTGTTAACATTCCGTATTTCAAATTGACCATGGGAGTGACAAGCGGATACCTTTTACTTTCGTAACTTATAATTTATTGTGTCGTTACGTTACTGAGCTCGGAATGTCGTTGCGAAACCTGTTCCAGTAGGAAAACACTATACATGTTGCCTAATGCTAATTATTTCAAATGTATGGTAATGACAGCATTGCTGCTCGTTCAATCACATAATAGTAATAATCTTGTGTGGCCTACAACAGCCTACGTTGAATTAGATTACTGTTATATATATTGTTGCGCTTGATTAGATATTTATTCAAATTGATCGTTTTAGGCTGGCACCAAAAGGCCGAATAACTAATACATTTGGACCCGAAGATACTGTGTGTATAAATAAGAGGAACTCTAAATATTACACGTTCCTTCACCTTGCCACAGATGATCACGTCATTGTCATGCTGGATGTGTATTTTTTAATATCAGTTACTTCGTCGTTCAGTAACGATACACGTCGTAAATACTCGGACATATTTACGGACGTTCAGTTAAGAATTTCATTAAATTTATATACACCAAATATTTAAGGTTTAAGCATGATGAAAAAATGTTAACTGTGTACATATCTTTTGAAGTTACAAATTTGGTGGTTAAAGAAAGAGCTGCGCTGTAAAAATTTTCTCCGTCTATTTACGGAATTTCCACTAAAATTTCTCCGGATACTTCCGTGAATTCGCGGAATATTATTTCTCACTTCAACAGAAGTTTCCGAAGAGCAGTTTAATCACGCTGAACTGAGCCATACTTACATGTCTGTAATGCTACAATTGTATTTCTGCAGATTTGCAAATTTACTGGTGAGGTTATTAAAATATATCCGTAATATTTACAGTTCTCTTACCCATAAATTTACGATTTCTTCCGTGCAAGTATCCGCAGACTTGTGGACATATTACGTATGATTCCGTAGTGTATAGGCAATTCCTTATTTAATTTTTACGGACACTTTTTTCGTTTATTAACGATACATTTCCGTTAAAATTTATAACGGTGTACATGATAGTATTTCAAATGGTACCTAATGCCAGTGGAATTTTTTCGGATGTTACTAAGGAGTACTAAACAACAGTTGCTAAAAACTCTTACAAAATAAGGTCGCACTGTTAAAATTAATTTTCGTTGTTTTACGGAGAAGTGTTGGTAAGAAATTCTCCAGAAGTATCCGTTAATATACGGATGACAACTAACTCCACTTATGGAGACTCCCATATTTGTGAGACTTCTTTATGACGCAGGTACAATAAAGCGTACGGTTATTTTTTAGTTTCTTATCGCAGTTTTACAAATGTTTAATTGTAGTCTATGACATGTAAGTGTTCCGTATTTTGACCGTTCACTTCTGAGAAACGTGTCTGTACACAGGTTTGCGGTGACCGTGATTTTCCAGGAAGCCAGGCAGGTTTAAAGCTCCAAATAATGGGACTGTCGGACACATTTCTCAGAAGAGAACTGTCAAAATACGGACAAGCTACATGAAACAGACTATAATTAAACAATATTATGTATAACTGTGTTACAAAATAATGTTTCCATTAATTAACAGACATTTCCGTAGAATTGTCCGCAAATTCACAGAACATTTTTAACAGTGTACTTCCGATCATTGTATACTGAGTGTGGTAATCCATTAGTATGATAAACTTCAACGAGTTTGAATCATCTACGGAACAGATCATGTATTTTATTTTAACTAGTTGGCTTTAATTTCTATGCACCGGCAAGCTTGGTTAATATATTTAAACTACATTTAAGTTTATTTGATCCAATAGTAAAAATTCGTAATATCTCTTGAGAACTGTTAACTACATAAAGTGGAATAAAATTTTACGAACCAACATACTGCTGGGATATGAATTCTTTGTGTATAGTAAATATAAACCTTCTCGCTTTAAACGCTCACAGATAGGAGCTGATGGATCGTCTTACGCGAACTCGCCGGATAAATTCATTAACGCTGGTAGCAATGGGCACCTGCATGTGAGGATTTGTTTCTACTTAGTTGGTACCGATATATACACTTTAACAACACTAATAGTACATTCCAAATTATACTCTGCACAGTTTAATAAATACTCTGTAACTTCTGTACAAACATATCAACTGATTTTAAGTAATGTCAATACTGTTGAATTTTGTTCCATACCTTTAAGATTTGGCGGTAGATTGCTAGTACTACTAAAGTAACATAACAGTATAACCTAATTATGTGACACATTTTAAATTATGCTGCAGCGTGATTTATGGATTTATGAGAATGAATGGGTTTTTGAATATATGCGATTGCTTAAGTTTGCTATCAAAAAACCGCGTGACGATCAAACCATCCCCAAAAGTAGAATCCCATAAGATTTCAGTCAATTACAATGACGAGACACGTACATTAACTTAACCTCACAAAAAATTGTTGTTTTTATATTTATCAGACCTATTAAACAGACAACAAAACAGAGAAAACACATAATACGAGACGGAATTTTACAATTAAAACAGTAGACAACAAACACAAAATACCACGAGACAACATAAATTCCAATAAACGAAAAAATTTCAACGCAGAAAAACAAAAGATTAGGAGGCAACGTAAGTTTGGCCAACGAAAAGCGCCACGGAAATAGTTCTTCATTCTTTTTTTTTTACTTGTAAAATTCTGTCTCTTTTTAATGTAAGGTAATTTGTCGGTATGTTTTGTAGGTCTGATTAAGGTTAATTCTACTACAGATTAGAAAGAAATTGTGTGTTCTTGTGGAAGATTTTGGCACAGAGAAAAATTCTGCCCTGCTTTCGCTAACCGGAGTAATAAAATACGAAACCGTAGTAAAATTAAATTTAACTTGGTTTGACAAAGACAGAAGTAATTTTATTTAATGTAAAGAGGAAAACAAACCAATTTCGCCTTTTAAATGATCAACTTTACGTAACTTAAAATTCGAGAAACTCTATGATTGGTCAGTTGACACCTATTAGCGATACCAGAGCTCAAGCTTCAGTAATGTCCCTGTGCCAAACTTTTAACATTAATTTCTTCTACCTGTTGTAGAATTAACCTTAGTCTTATACATATAAGAAGAAGAATACATTTTGTGAGGTTAAGTTTATGTTCTAAAATTTTTTGTGATTGGTTGAAGCGTCATAAAACGTATAGATATTTGCCAAACAAACTTGATTATCGACCTGATAATATATTTCTACAATAGTGTATTACAAGTATTTAACATGAATAAATTTAATTTTTTTAACATGCTTTTACTAGCTTCACCTGCATGCATCTATTAATGTCATGGAATCTTTCAATTAAATGTTCGCGTTCATCGACGTTCGAATAAATTGAAATTTTGCACACTTATTAAGAATTGATGACAATGCAATAATTTCATAGCTATGAACTGTTATTCTCACCAGTTATTTAAGAAAGGCCATCTGGCTGCGACAGAATAATTTTTTTTAAATCAAAATATTTAAACATATTATTTTAAAAATTCATTTCTTATATATTCCATTCTGTTTTAAGAATAAAAATATTTTTAAAGTTTAAAATCTAAAAAAAAAATTTTATGTATCAATACGAACTTAAAAGCTGAAAATAGTATTTAAATATTAATATTTTGTTAAACAGCAATGTGATGCCTCACAATTCAGAATAAGTCATTAACTAAAATAAAGCGCGAGGTGCTCTCTAGACTTACTTTACATTATGACTACATTTACTATGATATTTGACGGAGTTGTACATGGGAATACATGATTGAATTTGGTTTTTTGGACACACTCCGTTGCAATGTAGATGTCTGTGAAAAAACCAAAGAGAATATAAAACATAAATAAGAAGAGTATGCTTTATTCTAAAGGATACATAGACATCATAAAATTCCATAAATTGAATCGAGTCTAATAAAAAAAGGACAGCCAACTAAGAAAATAAAAAGGAAAAAAAGTAAATAGCCCAGACACCAAGGCATACAACCAAGATTTGAGGCCTGCTTTAGCAAAGGTACTAGCAGAAATATTAATGAACCGCTAAACAAAATAAAAATACGACACAACGATGAGACGAAACAAAATGACAACATAATACTGTCCAGATATTAATGATGTATATTTACTCAATTTTATGTTGCATATGTATCCTGTTGACTAAAGTATGCTCTATTAATGTTTTCTTTTCTCTTTAGTTTTCATTGACAGACATCCACATAGCAATGGATTATGTAAAAAAACTAAATCCAGTCTACATTTTCTAATAGCCAGCGATAAAAGATTTATGTCAACTGGTATTATACACCCCACGATCTTTCTCTCATTAAAGTTAATTTTTTGGTCAATGATTTATACTGAATTGTGCTTACAAACATAATGTTATGTTCAAGATCATTTTCAATAGTAAGTTCATATTTATACAGAACATTTTTTAAAACTATAATATTATTTATAAACTTTATTTCTCGGTTTTACTATATCGTTATCTTTCTGTCAGAAGTAGTGTTTCATTAAAGTAGAATCACTTATATTATAGTGTTACGTTAAGGTCAAGTTTAGGTATGTTATGAATTAAAAAATATTTATTTAACACTCAGATTACGGAGAAATTAATACACTTATACTTAAGTAAAGAAAAATTACGAGTTTAATTACTTGTATTCTAGAATCCGCTGTACTATGCATATCAAAGCCCCGTCTATTTGTCAATTTCATGTTGTCCCGGTGAGTAGCAGCTAACTGAAAAATGTCTGAGGCTTGAGAATCCGGCAGGACAGTGTATTCTAACACGCAGGTCGTTGAACTAGCTAAACGTTCCTTTATCTACGTATACGGTGCGTTAAAGTACCTATAAGGCTCGGTTTCAGTCGCCATATTGAATTTTATTATATTTCGCTGTTTGGGTATTCTGAGAATAAAAATGTGAATTCGGCGATTATAACGCAAATTCTATCTACTTTACGTTGCAAATTCAAGCGTAGCAATTGAGCTAGTAAGCCTAATGTATAGTCAGGTTGCAATCAGTCGGGTAAATTATCAATAAAAAGAAATTTACCACACAGATGGCGGCGTAATTATATGTTGCCAGCTATATCGCAATATCGGTACTGTAGTACAACGTAAACAGAAATTGCGGTATAGTCGCGTATGTAACATATTTGTTCTCAGAATTAAAAATAATAATAATAATTAAGTTCAATATGGCGACTGAAACCGAACCTTAATGAATTTTTATTTAAAAGACAGTTTGCGGCTTTTTATAGAGCTATACAAGTGCATAACATACTTAATTTTATTTTATGCAGATTAATAGTAGTGATTAAATAATGCTCCGTAATAACAATGCTTTAAGCAGGTGCAGTAAACAACTCATGTTTAAAGCAAAATTAAACATGCAATTTCCCAAATTATTTACATTTATTTAGTGATTTCTCTTTCCCGCAAATTCAGTTACTAATAATGAAAATTACTTTGTAGAACTATCACGATTCTTCCTTATTACAGATAGCAGAAATCGTATTCTAGGCACTATATATATATATATATATATATATATATATATATATATATATATATATATATATATATATATATATATATATATATATTAGTCCATTATATTTTGTTCAAATGAAACTCTCGGTGATAGCTCAGTGGTAGGTTATATTCTAGTTTTAAGTAAAAACTGTATCTCAAGATAACAAATTCTGCAAACTAAGCACAGACTGAATAAGTGAAATGCAGATCATTTGCAATTGCTTCTCACTAAACTAACTTACCAAATAATTTCAGAATCACCATCGCTCTTGTATTAATTGTATGTTTACATAACAGGCGGCACAACAAAATCATTGCTGAGTACAACTTACCAAATCTCAATGAAGTTTTAATGTATTTCTGGCTGACTTGCATAGATTTAAAATAATAATTCCAAATATTAATTTATATCTAATTTATGGCTTTCATAGCTAGCAGATAGTAAGTAATCATAACCGAAATATTTCAAGAGTGTATGTGTCTGTGTGTATGTGGCTGTGTGTGTCCGTCTGTCATCTTTCCTTCGAGAGATATGGCCAGCCTATGGCCATTTTAAGGTGTTTACTGCCTCCAAGGCATCACTAACCTTAGTTACAGATCTTATTTCCTTTGCTCTTTTCCTATCTTTCCTTGTGAAACCCTTCCGTAAATTCATTCATTGTCCACGTCTCTCGGCCATAAGTCATGAACTTCTCGAAGCCTGTTTTCTTCAGATTCACTGGCATTTTTTTATTTTAATATCGCTGGATTTCTGCCAATCGCTTACCATCCTAGCTTGAAGAGTGTACCTCGACTTCATGAGCGTCAGCGAAACATCAAACACTTTGTGGCCGTCAAACAAGAGCATCGACAGCGTCGAATGTTAAGACTCATTCCAAGCCATATTCGCACAACAAATCAGCAAGTTAAATAAAGTTAAAGCCTAGCAGAGTGGCGCAACTGTATCATGTTAAACTTGAATTCGGAAGGACCCGGGTTCGATACCCGGCTCTGCCCATTCTGATTTAGGTTTTCTGTGGTTTCACGAAATCTCTCCCGACCAACCGCGGTTTGGTTTCTAAAAAAAGTCCATTTGTGATTTCTCCACTAATTCTTGGCATTGTGTAAAGTTTTATGTAAATATCTATAATGATTGTTGACGAGAAGTATAGTTTACTCATTCATTAAATAAAGAGAAAGTTTTGAAATGTTACGTATTTTGTGTATATTTGCCGACTGTGTCATCCGTTGGCGGTGATAACGAGCTACATAAACTACAAACGAATCTCTGCTTTCGTAGGTAACCGCTCAACCTCTAGCAACGCGTACAAACATTCTTCCGTAAGCTACATAGCGGTGATATAGTGATAATTCCACTCTTTCTCCGCTACGACGATCCGGGTTCGATTTTCAGAGTGGTCATGCCCGATTTTAACATGTGAGAAACGTGGCATACGTCTCAGAGTTCTACCGTTTCATCCTTGAATTATATTGCTCCTCACTCACCCCATATCATCACAAACGCCGAAAATCGATTCTCGAGCTCTCCCCGAATCTCTCTAGCGCAATCACTTTCTTTCTAGGTTCAAGGTATGGGTTCACCAAAAACATATAGCCTCTCACTCACGACAATATTGCTAGTTTATCCATAAATGCCAGCTAAATGGCATTTCAAGGACTACTACTTGTTGTTTCTTTCTTATACGTAGGTAAACTGACCAATATTTTATCAGTGTTGGGTGAAAATCACGTTTGTTACTTTTGATCTATAGGCAATGCGAAAGTTTAAACTATGGGTTGTAAGTCACGCGGCCTAATCTCGTACCTGTAGCGACAATATAGGAACACAACGAAAAACGAGAGACGTTTAACTTATGTCAGCACCCATCGGTATTGTAGCTTTCGTGGTAATGCTTTGCTTGTTTCAAAATTTTTAGTTTGAAATATGGGTTGGTTGTAAATTGAAAAGTACATAATTGCTCCTTAAGTAGACAGTTTTATAAGTTAAACTTAACACCGTCAGTAGTTACCATATTTGTATCTTTCTAATGCCAATTATAGTGTTTTCTTTCTCATATTTAAACCCGCAAGTTATACCATTAATGTATTTAAACGTATAAAAATAAATCAGAAACAAATATTATAGTAAATATTTTAAGATATCGGCAAATGTCCCACCGTGCATAAATACATCGTTATTTTGCTGTTTTTTTTATTGGATAGCGTAAATGATAAACTGATTTCATATTGTTTACTGAGACTGTCGACAAAATTCAGTATAATCTTCCCTTGTTGATTTGCCTCCGATTACCACAGTAACCATAATTCATGTCCTTTTCGTTCCAAATATGCTATTTTAAATTTGGACACCCGTCTCTTTGTAACCTGAGAATTACAGTGTAAACCAATGTATACACAGTTCGAAATAAAGTGAGCACTCAAAAAAGCCATGCTAAAGTTCTATTTTCAGCTAATTTGTATTGTTCCGCGCGTAACGGTTAACAACGGGAAACGTCTAACCTCTCTGGACACGTCACTTGATGTTTGCGCGTGGAAGATAAATAGTGACGTCAACAGGAATCTATACAGTTTGATTTAAAAAGTGTATTACTTATATAAAATACAATTTTGTCGATTTCTGTTGCTCTTGTTCCAGTATTGTTGTATTTAAATAGGAAAATACACGCAACTATATTGCGCAACTTTGCTGCCAACCATACAAGCAGTTAGGCAACTATAGTTAACGTTGAATTGTATGCAGTAACGTTTAGTAATATTTTTCAAATGTTAACATTTTAGTGCTCGCTTTATCCCGAACGACATGCACTGTATTTTTAATTGAGTACTTTTAAAACCTTGATATTTTTTCTTTACTTCTTATTATAATTTTATGCATCTAATTAACGTCAACATATCAATGCAACTAAAAAGACCAAGTTTGTATATTTTAACGTATTTGAAAATAAAATACATATTTTAACGTTTACTTTTTTTTTTTTTTTTT
>PNEQ01094313.1:0-21826 GCA_003012365.1 Medauroidea extradentata | reverse complement strand
AAAAAATAAGTGAGAACGATGCGAAAGTTTGTTTACAAGCCGTTAAACTTGTTTAAGAATTGCTACTACAACATCTGGTTATTTTATTTCTTTATTGAAATGGTACATACCTATTTATTCCGTGATATCCGCTAACTGCTACTAACAGTCTAGAGGTGATTGATCACACAAACCGACCCATAACACGAAAATAAATTACGTGTTTACAGAAACCCGACATCCGATATCCGGACACAACACTACCCATTCAAGAACTATTTTTGTACCTCTGACAAACAACACACAGGGACACACACTACACACAGCGACGGCCCTTCTCTTTAAGCAAGCATATCAGTTTCAGCATTTCATCTCCCCTTGTATTCGCTCTCACATTTCTGACACATTATCCTGACATGACTCATTGAAACATACAGACGTATTTTCTTCCACCATACGCACACGAAAGCTAGATACTTGCATATGCTTCACATAAAGATAACATACAGGTAACTTTACCTTTCCTAAAAAACAAAATAGAAGGGACCAGTCTGCCGCCCCTTAGATATGCCGCCCGGAGCACATGCCCCCCCTTGCCCCCCCCCCTACATCCGGCACTGGTTGTTTGACCCATCATTTGTATTGTTATTGATAGGTATTTTGGAGAATCTTGAATATTAAAATGTATTTGTTTTGAAAATTTATTGTCCTATTCATTAGAAATGAGTTGCGTTGCATTTTGGTACTTCAGAGGCTGTTGGAATCATCTATATTTTGTGTGACGAATTATTTTAAAGAAAATTATGTCTCATTTGGTTCCAATGAACACCCAAAAAGGGGGTCAAGTTTCCAGGTGACTGTCCAGACCTGTTCTTTTATGGCCGTGATCATCACAAACAAACCACGTATCAACACGAAGAACTACCAACTGCTGAATGTAAACAAACAATTTGTCAACATACAGAGCAGTGGCGTCATTTCAGGTTTTTCTAGAAGGGGGGGGGGCAAGATTTTGTTTTCCGGCGACAGTGACCTTGTTGCAACTTTTTTATTAATTAAGCTTGTATAAATTAGATACTTTAATTATAAAACTTCTGTTTTATGTGCTTCAGTTAGCATTATTTAAATTTAAAAATACAAACAATGTATTTATACACATAAAATTCTAAATCGAGGGGGACATTTGCCCCCGCTTCCCTGTGGCCCCAGAAGACGCCCCTGATACAGAGTTGCCAACTGCAGAACAAATAACATGAAAACAAAACATTGGTCAACCGACAGTGTTACCAACCACTGAACCCACAACATCAACATGTAAACAAAACACGCAGATTCAGACACCGCAACAAATTCTACTTAACCATGTACAGAATTTCAAAAAAAGGCATGCTATACATGCCTATAATTCTTTATGGACACAAATGCCGAGCGCTGATCGACACAGCAGAGTCGCAAAATTTTGTACGTCCAGGATTTGTTGACACACTGGATTTAAGGACAGTTGTCCGAACACTCAAACTAACCTGGCACGTACTGCTCCCGACGACTCTAGCTGCTGTGGCTCCTTAGGGTGTGGAGGGGAATAAAGTCATTGTTGCTTTTGAGGAAAACCCTGACGTGAATTGAAACCAGCGTGGTGGTTTATCAGCTTGAAACATCCTCGAGCATTGCCACCATTGACCACACATAGCGGAGCGAACAAGTAAAGCTGTGAAATGTGGCATCGGCCAACAATGGACTTAGGTGAAAAGTTATGAGGGAGGCTCAAATAGCACTGCCCAGACGCACGTCGATCCCTGAGGCCATGAAGACACAAAAAGGTTCCGGCAGACTAAATTAACTATTGAAAACTAAAAGATTGTGTCACTAAAGATGAGTGACCGCACTCCACGTGCACAACCTACTTCTTCCCTGACAGGACGAAGACTAACTCAATATGGCGTCGGGCGGGGACCCAGAAGCCCGCGCTCCCGCCAGACGTGGTGGATTTGCTCTTACATTCTAATTTAAACATAAGTGCAAAACCAAAAGTTATGAAAAAGTAAAGAAATAATTTTAAGAATGTTTCTGGCCATTACATATAAATCTAAATATAACTGCCAGTCTTGTAGGGCAATCTCTGAAAGCATTGTATTGATAAAATACATATTAAATTCAAAAATTAAATACATAATGAGATTCTGCTTGAATTAAGAGAAACATATATCAAACTTGCTCTTAAGGAGCATATAAATGTTAAGAACACAAAAAATAAATTAAAATAATCTTGGCAGCTTTCCTAAGTGTCCTTGCCACCATGATGAATTTAGCAACTGAAATAAAATGCAAATTGTTCAAAGCGTTTTTCAAAAAGAGTACTGTAGCGAAATCACGCAAATCTGCAGTGTATTCTGGTATGCTTACTGATTAACTAACGTCATTATTTACACAATGCGGTTGTAGCTTGGCACCTGCCATGCATCGTGATGCGTAGCGCCCAGACGCCACAAACATGTTCACATGGTCTGGGACAGTTTTATATTGTGCAAATACGCTGCGAGCCCTGCAAACGAATTTTACTAGCCCAAAACTGCTAGTTGTAGACCGTAATGTACCTTCATGGGGAGGGGGGAACGTTGGTGTTGATGTCTCCACTGATGAAGCACAATGCCTTATGTCCTGCTGTAGCAAGGGGAGGGAGGAGAGAGTACGTGGCCGGGACACGGTCGCGGCAACCCAAAAAGGACGGCGGCTGAACGGGCATCCAAGGCACACATCATATTTATGAACAGAGCACTAAAGAGGCATGCAGTGTTTTCGCTGCAGTCTGGTATTCAATTAATCTCGTCAGCGATAAGCTTGTTCCTTCTGGTGTATAGAGACAGGCTTGCCGACAACCTCCCAGTAAGACGTCTGAAAAACATATTTATGTGATCTTAAAAGGTGGACGGTAAGGTGTAAAGTCAAACAAATGTGGAAAATACAACTCGAACGTTCATGTACGAGCTGTTTCGAATAGTCAGATTCGCATGCCAACTGACCTAGTTGGAATGATGTATGCTCCACTGTCTTGAACTCGTATACGAAATAAACGTACGAAGTGAGCACTGTTGGTCGACAAGATGGCAGCTATTCAAATGTCTATCTCGACTTACAAAATATGAGTTTCTGTAATAAATAGGGGATACAAAATGTTAATAATCATGATAGATCAATCTTAATATTAGCAGAAACAATGTTAGTGTGACTAACTCGACCTAAAACACAAAAGGAAATTTAATATTTTTGAAAAACAGGATTTTGCATCTTTCATACAATAAATATCATATTTTTGTCCTTCGTTCGATGTAGTATTCGTAGTACCACGAGATGGTTGAATTTCCCAGTTTAAATATGTATCCTGAAGTGGATTTCCGATTCTCTGGGTCTCCAGCCCAATCAGCATCTACATAGCCCCGTAGTTGGTGTGTTCTCTTTGTATAAACAAGGCCCATATGGATGGTTCCCTTGATATAGCGCAGTACTTTTTTAATGCGGTCCACAGTTCCTCACTGGCATTACCTTGAAATCTACTTAGGTATGCCATTGACCAGCACAGATCTGGTCTCGTCCCAAGCATCACGTACATGAGGCATCCCATCAGTTGTCTGCATTTTAATTCCCAGTTCTTATTTTTTCTTCTTATTTCCCAAAGGTTTAGCTTGCAATTTGTGTCCATTGGTGTGGCAATTGATTTGCAGTCTGCCATGCCAAACTTTTCTAGTACTCTCCTAAGATACTATGCTGTTTGATCCAGAGTTGTCATTCCTGATGATATGTCATGATTAATTTTCATTCCTAGGTAAGTGGAAACTTCCCCCAGATCTTTCATTTTGAAATACTTACGCAGTTTTTCCTTCACTGTGTTGATTTCATTTTCAGTCGATCCTACCACGATGAGGTCATCCACATAAAGAAATATATACAGGCATGCAGTTTCACTAATCTTTGTGTAGAGACAGTAGTCACTTTTAGATCTGCCGAATCCTCCCCCCTTCATAATTTCGTCGAACTTCTCATTCCAATATTTGGGGGATTTCTCCAGGCCATACAAGGATTTCTTCAGCTGTAAAGCTTAACCTTCATTTTCAACGTTCAAACCTGCTGGTGTCGATATGTACACAGTTTCATCAATGTCTCAATACAAAAATGCACCAGTAACATCCATTTGGTGTATAGGTATTCCCTTTTGATTTGCAACAGCAACAAGTATTCTCAAGTTTGAAAGTTTTACAACAGGTGCATAGGTGTTTGAATAGTCAAAGATCTCTTGTTGCTGGAAACCATGAGCTACCAGTCTTGCCTTGTAGATGGTTTTCCCTTCGTCGTCTCTCTTTATCTTAAACACCCATTTTGTATCAGTGAGAGTTGCACCACATGGTTTGTCGACTACAATCCATGTGTTATTTTCTTTCAAAGTCTCAAGTTCAATATTTATTGCCTCTTTCCACTTTTCTGCCTGGTTACAGTTTACAGCTTCTTCATATGTTACAGGGCAATCAGGCTCATTGATGCATATGAGGCCAAGGTCATAGTCATCTAATATTTTTGGCCTGTGTATCGTATGTTTGTCTCTCAAACCCTTGTCAATTACTTCTTCAGGACATTGATTGTTTTCTTCCTCATTGTCACTTTCAACTGGAAATCCCAAAAAATCTTCCGCTTCTTCATCTTCAAAATTTTTGGACTGCTGTGTGTCATCATTGGTTACAATAATCATTACACTCACTTCTTCATTACTATCCAGGCTGATAACATTACTCTCTTGATCCGTCTTGATACAAGAATAGTTTGCCCCAATATGTTGCTTATCTTCACTGTCTTCTACAATTGGAAAAACAACATTACAGCTGGTTTGGATCTTCCGTTCTTTAGGTATGTATACACAGTATCCTTTCATTGTTTCTCCATAACCTACAAAAATTCCTTTCTTGGCTTTTGGGTCCCATATTTTTCTGTTTTGTTTTGGTACATGTATGTATGCTGTACAGCCAAACACTTTAAGCAAGTTTACATCGTAGTCCTTTTGGTGCCACAACTGATACGGAGTCTTGCCAGGTACTGTACTTATTTCCTGTGAGGTTAATAACGTAGACTGATGTGTTAACGGCTTCGGCCCAAAAATGTTTCTCCATATTCTTTGCTGCTATCATTGTCCTTCCGGCCTCAACAATTGTGCGCATTTCACATTCAATTTTTCCCGACTGCTCTGGGCAGTAAAGTACACTTTTCTCATGAATAACACCTACGTCAGATAACATCTTCTCAATGTCTGCATTAATGAACTCAGTTCCGCAATCAGTTGGGAACACCTTGAAAAGTTCTTCTCTTTGGTTTTTGATTAGTGAAATGAATGTCATCAGTTTTTCCTTTACCTCATTCTTATGTTTCAGGAAGTACACAAATCGATAATGTGAATAATTGTCTTTCAAAAGTAAGAAATACCTGGAACCGCATATAGATGGTGTTTCAATGGGTCCACACAGGTCGGCATGAATAAGTTCTTAAACTTTCGGAGATCCAGTACCGGGATGTTTAAAACTTCTTCTGGTTTGCTTACCTAATAGGCATGGTTCACTAGTGATTTCTTGGCTTCCAATCGCTCTAATAGCTGATGACATCAATATATCCTTAACTTGTTGCACATTTTGGTGCGCCATCCTTTCATGCGATAAATACAAATCTGATTTGTCCTCTGCAAAACATGCCACGGGCTGTTCATTTTCAAACTTCATTTTGTACAGTTTTCCACATAGCTCTGCCAGTGCTAAAGTTTCACCTTCTTGGTTAAGGAACGAAGAGGTCTTGTTATCTGCAATCATGGTATAATTCTTATCAAGCACAGAACCAACTGAGGAGAGTGACGTAGCCGGGATCACAGGAATGTCTGTTTACGTTTTCTTTGGAATTAATAGTACGGAAAGTTTTAAGAATGGGCGCCAGCTAGCCGAATGACTCGGGCTAACACGAGACTCTTACTCAAAAAGATGTTGTAATACTTGGGTGTGGGAAAGAGGCGAGCCCCATCCCGTGATGACCTGTCAGATAAAATAATGAAGTACCGGTAGTTATTTAAGTTTTACGATGACACGTGTTGCAGAGACTAGCGTCCACGTGGCTTCGGAACAGTCATAATTTAACACTCCTGTAGGTACTCACTAGGTAATACACCTTACTGATCATTGAAAATAACTCAAATATGAAAGTTCTCATATATTGCGAGGTGGATGTCGACGGATTAAGGTGTCACCCTGAAGTTCCCCTGGGAAGCGGGGTACGCTACATTCACAAGTCAGACTTCTGGAGAAACAACACGGCGTTTATTAGCACTCAAAAGATGTAAAATGATGTTAGCAACTTAAAGCGGGCACAGGCCTATGGCCGCCTGCTAGGCTACACCGAACAAAATGCACGTGGCTCGGTGCGAGATAATAGGAGAGAGAGAGTTAAAGTGTGGCGGGCGGAGTCTCCCACACGCGAACGACGTATCTCGGGGGCACAAGCATACAAGAAAGAAAGTTCCGGTAATTACATTAAGACTATTGATTTACCTAGGCGATTGGAGCAACAAGTTGAGGTCCCCCGAGACCGCGACACTCACGATGCGAACGTCCGTTCTTATGGCCCGCTGGAAGAAGACTGTCTTTTCCACCGCCTTCCGCTCGGCAGGTAGGCTGGCCGGAAGGCGGGGGAGGGAAACCGAAATTTCCCTAAGTGAAGGATGAAATGATCACAATATGACTGACACACAATGTTTACATTAAATTTACGGCGTCTACTGTTCAATGTCCGCTGAAAAATAATCATACACATACCCTTCGACAATATTATTACACTGAAAAATCAAACACTCATGTGAAGCACTATATATTGTTTACCACTACGCCTAGACACTGTGGCGTCTTTATGGTTTGGGTTAGTTATGAGATGTTTAGTCGACTGCTCTGCCGCTGGCCGAGAGCGAGAGTGAGTGAGTGTTTGCTCGGTGTTGACGGGGTCACACTTCGCTGCACTAATGTAGCGCTGTAGCGCCTGTCTGTTAATGATATGGCCGCTCACCTACCTTGACATGGCGAGGCATAAAAGGCTGACGCCTTACCGATATCAAACGCCCCCTCCTTCAGAGCCGCTTTCTGCCGAGTTTAGTCCTGGTAGCGGTGTCGGACCCAGGGTCGTGGCCGCAAGTAGTGGTGGTGACCGCTGACGTAATGCCGTCGGCATGCTGCTTCCGCTCGTACCTGCTTGGCCGGCGGCTCGTAGGCGCAACACGTCCACGTTGGTGGGCGGCGTCGGCGTCTGGACTCCTGCTTCCGCTAGTCCTCCCTCGCGTTGTGGAACCACGTGACAGCATCATGAGGGTCTGCGATCGCGCCCGCAGATGGGCTTTTGTGTCGCGGCGATGCAGTACTCGCAGTGAGCTGGTCGTGGGGCTCATCTCCCCTGGTGTGCAGCTCGGTGACGGTTGGCTGCGGTGTTGTATGGGTGTGGCGCATCACGACGCCAAGAGCCTGGAACGGTGGTACCATCAGCTCCGGTGGCGGTGGCCACGGGGTCGTCTGACGTGTTGCTGTTGTGGAGTGTTCCGCTTCCCCCTCGTGTGTCGCCGCAGAAGGTGTGTGCCCTTGCTCCGGGGAAGAGGGTGACAAGCGGCATGACTCCGTACACAGCTGGGTGTGTGACGTACACCCTTTTCCTGCCTCGTCCAGGGTGGTTGGTTTTTTTGGGTTGTACCTCCGCTGATGCCCTGTCGGCTTCCGGGGGCCGGGCGACTGCGAAGTGTTACGCCAATCCTTCCCTGCTGGTGTACAGTCTTCGACTTCCATCTCCTCGTGTGCCGCAGGGTTTACAACTGGGCTTCGTGCCCTTGTTGCTCGCGCGTCAGGCTCCAGGGCACTCAGCTGTTTGCTCTGCGTTCTGTCACGCTCTTGCGCATCGCTCCGTCGTCGTGCCTTCAGGATCTGTTTGCAGGGCTCCGGTGAGGGCAGCGAAGTACTCACGTCTTCGTTCATTTCCGGTTGTATCTTCTCGGGTGCGATTCCTCCGTCGGTGAGTCGGAGCTCATCACGGTGAACCTTCCGCGTGCATCTAGCTCCAGTGCGCACGATGTAGACGCTGTTTCCTAGCTTGGTCATGATACGATGAGGTCCGCTCCATTTGGCCGCTAGGCCAGCACAGAAGTTTTTATTTGCGGCGGATTGGGGGTGCTCCTTAACATACACGTCATCGCCGGGATGTAAGTCCTGCGGTTGGCGCGTAGTGGTGGGTGTGCATCTGTTTACTTAGTTTTCCTGGTTTTTCCTCGCCTCACGCAGCATTTCACGTCTCGCCTGGCTGTGGTCCCCCTCGGTCTCTGGTTCGACCCTCGGGCAGCTCATTTCCCCCGGTCGTGCCAGGTTCTTCCCTTGGAGTACCTCGGCTGGTGACATGCCTGTTGCCTCGTTCGCGCATGTGCGTAGGCAAAATAGGGCGGCGGGTAGGTGCTGAGGCCAACTGGTGTGGTCATCGCCTACACGCATGCGCAGTTGCACCTTAAGTTCCTGGTTCCTTCTCTCCGTTGGGTTAGCTCTAGGGTGATAGATGGCTGTTGTGAAGTGTTGCACCTTCCATTTTTCGCATGCACTTCTCCATCGTTGTCCAGTGAATTGCGTCCCATTGTCCGACAGCAGCACTCTGGGGAAACCCCAACGTGGGAAAAATTCTGTTTCCAGGGCTCGTGCTACTACATGGGTGCATGCGCAACTCACAGCGTACACCTCTACCCAACGAGAGAATAAGTCCGTGACCGCTACGATAAGACGTTTCCCTTGCGCGCTGCGCAAGTAGGGGCCCATTAGCTCTAGGGCGACGGTATCAAACGGTTCAGTGGGTAACCTTGGTTGTTGTTGTTGTTGGCCATCTGGGCGACGGGATTTGAATGTGTTACAGATTTTGCAGTTACGTACAAACATGCGCGTGTCACTCCCTATTCCGTGCCAATGGTATTGCCGTGCGATGTTTCTGCGCGTTTGTTCCGCGCCCGGGTGTCTGGCCAGATGATCAGCGTGTGCATATCTAATCAGGCGCTGTCGAGCTGCCTCGGGCACGTAAACCTTCCATTTCCTCCCCTTTCCGCCATGCTATGTGTCTAACGTGTCATCAACCACCCTGTAGTTATGCACCGCTCGTTCACCGCATGCCCTTACGCGATCCTGCGCGAAAACATCAGTGTCTTGCACGATGCGTACCTGCATGTACAGTTGTTCTGCACTTAATTGCTCGCTGGAATCGTTCTTCATGCTTAACTGATTGAGTCTAGGGATCTAGTGCTCGTCACTGAATGTCACTGTGTTTTGCGGGGGTAACATGTCCTCCCATTCGTCCGGGTCGTTCGTGCACACTTCCGCTCCTGGTGCACGTGACAGTGCATCCGCGAGCTCTATTTCTTTGCCCGGAACATGTTCCACGGCAAATTCGAAACCTTGGATTAACATGGACCACCTGGTAAGTTTGCTACGATATTCACGCATCTGGTTGAGCCATACTAGACTGCAGTTATCCGTTCTTAATGTGAACCATTGGTATTCCATATAGTGTCTGTATTTCTTAAACCCCCACGTGATTGCCAAACACTCGCGTTCGTTTACATAGTATCGGCGTTCGACCGTCCCTAACTTCGCACTGCCGTAGTCAATGATGCAACATTCGCCCGTGTCATCTAACGGGTACACAACCGCGCCAATGCCGTCCTGGCTCGCGTCAGTCTGCACGTACAAGTGGCGTGTGGGGTCGTAACGGGAAAGTTGGCGACATGATTGACACTGTTTTTTTTTATGGCTTTGAATGCGTTTTCTGCGGCTTCCATCCAACAGTATTTCTGCTGTGTTGATAGTAGTTCTGTAAGTGGTGCCGTGATTGTTGCAAAATTTTCGATATATTGTCTGAGCCAATTTATAAGTCCGAAAAACTTCCTGAGTAGTTTCCGGGTGACCGGCGTCGGCCAGTCATCTATCAGGCGCAGATGTTCATCACTAGGCCGGTTGCCTTGTTCGTTTACTATGTGTCCTAAGAAGTCAAGTTCGGTTTTACCTATGTGGCACTTGTGATTTGCACACGTGAGGTTGGCAACTGCGAAACGTTCTAATACTAGGTCCAGATGGTGTATGTGCTCTTCCCAGCTGTTTGACCAAACGACTACGTCGTCTAAGTATGCGGTAGCAAACTTTCCAATAAATCCATCCAGGATGTGTACCATCATAGCCTGAAAGGTAGCGGGTGCGCACTTCAGGCCGAACCACATTGCACAAAACTGCGAAACGTTCTAATACTAGGTCCAGATGGTGTATGTGCTCTTCCCAGCTGTTTGACCAAACGACTACGTCGTCTAAGTATGCGGTAGCAAACTTTCTAATAAATCCATCCAGGATGTGTACCATCATAGCCTGAAAGGTAGCGGGTGCGCACTTCAGGCCGAACCACATTGCACAAAACTGGTATCTATTACCGTCTGGGGTAGTGAAAGCGACCTTCGCACGATCAGCTGGCAGCACAGGAACTTGCCAGTATCCCGACCTAAGGTCGAACGAGGACATTACTTTAGCGGAACCTAATAAGCTGAGGGCACTGTTTACGTTAATAACTGGTGGTGCTGATGATTTAGTGATTTGATTGACAGGTCTCAGATCTACGCAGAAACGCCAAGTTCCGTCTTTTTTAGGGGCTAAGGTAATAGCAGAATTATAGTTACTCTCAGAAGGTTCTATTACACCTTCAGCTAACATTTCACTAACCTGTTCCTCGATGATGCGACGCTGTGGCTGCTGGTAGTCTCTGGGTGGAGTGTAGACTGGGTCGTCGTGCACGGTTGGTATCCGATGCACGGCGATTGAAGCGCGATGCAGCGGGTCACCTGCGGCGAATACCTCCCTCCGTTTGTCGAGGATGCTTTGTACTGCGGCCTGGTGTTCCGGCGGAACGGTGTGATCGAAGTTGCTGAGGTTTACAGGTGGTGTCACTACTGTTTGATGATATCCAAGATGATATGCTGTTTTGTGTTGTTGTGTCCCGAAATGCACACGGTTGCGAGATAGCTCAATGGCAGCTTGTTGATCGATCAGCCACGGCACTCCAAGTATTATGTTTTCACGCAACTCTCACACAACTAGCACAGGTACCGTTGATAACTCGTTGCGAACTGCAATGTTTGCGTTTGCTATTCCCGCCACGTAGCCGGTCGCATCTTGTGTGGCGAGCTGCACTGAGTGTTCACATGTTTGCAAATTGTTGAAAGGTGAAAAACTCTCATTAATGAAATTATGTGAGACGGCCGTATCAATTAAGGCGACTGTCTCTTTACCGTTCACTGTCACTGCGATGCATAGTAAATTGTCGTAATTTTGACGGGGATGAAAAATTTGACCTAGCTGTGGTTCTATTTTACTGGTGTTTTTAGGTTGGTCACTATCGACACTTCGCTGGTTTTCTGGTGCGTTCCATCTGTCGGGAGTTATGGCTGGGGCTCTCCCTACCCCGAGTGGTCGTTTCCCGCATTGTTTTCCCTGTGGCTGGGGCACTCCGCATGCCAGTGGTATTGCCTGCCTGGGCAGAACCGACAGGGCCTGTACGGAGGTGGTCGCTGTGATGGATTGGTAGCTCCCAGGTTTGACGATGTGGGGTTGCAGGCGTTGCCCTGGTGTGTGTTTACCGCTGGGCTGTGTGGTGTTTTCGCCATCTCCGTCCTCTCCGGCGGGGCGTCAATTCTGCGTGTGTCACGTCTGTATGCGGGGTTGGTAGTCTGTGGGTGCTGATTGGTTTCGGCCATGTCACGTGCCACTCCTGCAGCGACTCGTATGAAGCTCTCTAGGTCATGATGTATGGCTGGTCGGAGTGCGGGGCGGTACTCTGGCCGCACTGTCTGCAGGACTGCTTCCAGCACGTCCGCGGTGACATCATCGGGGTAGAACCGCGTTACCAGGTTGATCTTGCGGCGGATGAATGTCTCCAGGTCTTCGTATGGTCGTTGTTGTTCTGTAAAGAGGTTGAGCTGTATCTGAAGCGCAGTTAGTGTGTTGGCATAGCGGGTTGAGAACTTGGTCACAAATTGTTCCCACATCATGTTATAGTCAGTCACTGTCTGCCACCATGATCGTGCAGCTCCTTCCAGCTGTGCGCCGACAAGGTTTTGCCACTCTTGTTCGGCTACGCCATAGCGCTGTAGACGCTTGATGCACGCCTTGACAAAAGCTCGGGGGTCTTCAGTTCCCCGTCCCGCGAAGGTTGGTAGGGTTTGGAATTTCGCCGGTGTCCTGGTGTAATGACACACGGCGGCTGGTTGTTCTAGGGTCGTCACAGGTATGGTGCTGTTGATTGACCTTGGTCGTGACAATTGCAGTACGTTCGGTGTCACCGGTGGCAACACTGTCCCGCTTCCGTTCGCCTCACTGGCTCGCTCCGCTGTGATGTTCTCGATACAATCTCTGCACTGGTAATACCCTCTGCGGGAAAGTCCCCATTCCTCCATGGTCATGCAGCTGATGTGACACTGTCGTTGACACTCGCGGCACCGTGTTCTCTCCCCACATGGTGGTTCACAGTTCGGAAAGTCGCACATTTTCTCCTGTACTGCGTGACACGTCTTCTCGGCCAGTTGTTTCGCCAGTCGTGCCGTCCCTTCTTCAACCCTGCACTGTTCGTTTGTGAACTGTCCCGTCCTCCATTGGATTTGTTCTGCTACGCACAGTGTCGTGCTAGGTACCGTATGGTCACATAGGGTGCAGGCGGCCAGGTCACGCCCTGGACCACCCCGCGGTGACCTTCGGGGATTCGTATCGGTCGGTCCGGTATAGTGGCGATGCGGTGTTGATGATGTCATTTGCCGTGAGCAATTACAAATGTTCGTGGGTGGCTCGTGCTTCACGAAAGAGTCGTCCTTAGTCACCCGGTGGCACCAATTGCACAGGGCCAGCATCCACGTATCCATCGCGGCTGTAACAGTGTTGTGCGGTTGCCGACGCGGTAGCACTGCGCAGTTGCGCGGTTCTTTTCGCGGGGGAAACGTCCCTCACCGCTCGGTCATGCCATGGCAGCCGGTGGCTGGTCAGTCGCCCGGTATGCTGTGTTTACTCCTGGGGTGGTGTTGTCGAGCGGATGGTGTCTCGTGACCGACTGCGCGAACTTCGGTTCGGCCCGATGTCGCTCGGGTGGGGTGGTAAGCCGAGCGCGTCCTTGCCATGCTTCTTAGGGGGGTAGTGGCGATTGCTGTCCCTTTGTCCGCGTGGGTGGTGTGCAATATGGCGGCTTCTCACTCTTCCTCCCCTCGCTTGCCACGTGCTACTCAATGGCGGCAGTTCTTTCCTTCACCTTTATCGCAAATATCGTGGCGTCGTTTACCGTTGTTTGCACTCGCCCCACGTTGGGCGCCAATTTGACGTGGCCGGGATCACGAGAATGTCTGTTTACGTTTTCTTTGAAATTAATAGTACGGAAAGTTTTAAGAATGGGCGCCAGCTAGCCGAATGACTCGGGCTAACACGAGACTCTTACTCAAAAAGATGTTGTAATACTTGGGTGTGGGAAAGAGGCGACCCCCATCCCGTGATGACCTGTCAGATAAAATAATGAAGTAGTTATTTAAGTTTTACGATGACACGTGTTGCAGAGACTAGCGTCTACGTGGCTTCGGAACAGTCATAATTTAACACTCCTGTAGGTACTCACTAGGTAATACACCTTACTGATCATTGAAAATAACTCAAATATGAAAGTTCTCATTTATTGCGAGGTGGATGTCGATGGATTAAGGCGTCACCCTGAAGTTCCCCCGGGAAGCGGGGTACGCTACATTCACAAGTCAGACTTCTGGAGAAACAACACGGCATTTATTAGCACTCAAAAGATGAAAAATGATGTTAGCAACTTAAAGCGGGCACAGGCCTATGGCCGCCTGCTAGCCTGCACCGAGCAAAATGCACGTGGCTCGGTGCGAGATAATAGGAGAGAGTTAAAGTGTGGCGGGCGGAGTCTCACACACGCGAACGACGTATCTCGGGGGCACAAGCATACAAGAAAGAAAGTTCCGGTAATTACATTAAGACTATTGATTTACCTAGGTAATTGGAGCAACAAGTTGAGGTCCCCCGAGACCGCGACACTCACGACGCGCACGTCCGTTCTTATGGCCCGCTGGAAGAAGACTGTCATTTCCACCGCCATCCGCTCAGCAGGTAGGCTGGCCGGAAGGCGGGGAAGGGAAACCGAAATTTCCCTAAGTGAAGGATGAAATGATCACAATATGATTGACACATAATTTTTACATTAAATTTACGGCGTCTACTGTTCAATGTCCGCTGAAAAATAATCATACACATACCCTTCGACAATATTATTACACTGAAAAATCAAACACTCATGTGAAGCACTATATATTGTTTACCACTATGCCGAGACACTGTGGCGTCTTTATGGTTTGGGTTAGTTATGAGATATTTAGTCGACTGCTCTGCCACTGGCCGAGAGCGAGAGTGAGTGAGTGTTTGCTCGGTGTTGACTGGGTCACACTTCGCTGCACTAATGTAGCCTGTAGCGCCTGTCTGTTAATGATATGGCAGCTCACCTACCTTGACATGGCGAGGCATAAAAGACTGACGCCTTACCGACGTCAAGAGATTCATTTTCATCTGTGGCATGTATAGCACATTTCGCAGTAGTATCTTGATGTGTTCATTGTTTACATGGGATACCAACCTAACCTCACCCACACCTTCAGCTTTTAACATCTTACCATCACCAAATTTAACAAACCTTACTCCTTCCAATGGTACATATGAAGAAAATAATTCTCTTTTGCAACATAAGTGTTCGGAAGCACCACTATCCATGAATCAACAGTTATTATCAGTGCTATAATAGAAGGCAGAATCATGGGTTACGTAGGCCTCTTCTTTCCTTTCATTCTTACTTTCGTGTATATTTCCACTTGTTTGAACAGTCTCTCTATACTTGAAACAGTTTCGTTTTAAATGGTCAACTTTGTTGCAGAAAAAACAGCGAGGTAGATTCAACTCTGGCCACTGAGCTTTTCTGTGGCCGGGTTTGCCACACTCAAAACATCTTTTGATACTGTATGTATTTCTTGTTGCAAGTGCTGTAGATTCCTTTCCACATTCCGAATATCTTTTAACACTGCAGGCACTCTTTGCTGCGAATGCTGTTGACTCTCCTTCTTGTAAGGATTTTGTTCTCTCTTCCTCAGTCAGTAGTCTTGCTGTCAAATTATTTAATGTTTGCTTGTCTTTTGGAACTGACTCCCAGGCACTTACAAAGTGACCAAAACTTGATGGCAATGCCATTAACACTTTGGTTATGATCATTTTCTCAGACACAGTTTCCCCTGCCTGTTTTAGACAATTTGCTATCTCTTCAATTTTGGACAAGAATCCTGGCATACCTTCTGTTTGTGAAAAATGTAAATTGAAGAATTTTATTGCAGTAGGTGTACACTCACTTCAGACTTACGTTCAAACACCGTTAGCAACTTGTTCCATATGCCAGCAGCATTATCACACGTCAATACGTGTGACATTGGTCCTTCTTCTAGTCTGGAAACAATTATGTCTTGTGCTAAAAAGTCCTTTCGGTTCCATTCCTTCAACAACTTTTCATATTCTTTAACTCCAGGCTCTAGTTTGACATGATCACCCGAAATTATATCAAACACTCCTTTTGTTCTCAAGGTGACCTTTGTCTGGAACTTCCAGGTGTTTCAGTTATTTTCACACTTAAGCTTCGTAATGTTTACATTTGCTTCCATTGTGGTAACGATTTTGTGCAGTAGGTTATACAGCCAAAATCTTTGTTACATCTTGTGCAACAAACACTAATACCAATACTTACATTTTGTGTACTGGGCCCATAACCTGTTGAAATAATAATGCCTGTATGTATAACTTACACTTTCTTTCATTATACTACTAAGTAAGAAGTCTCAAATGTGACAGCCTCACTACACTTGCATTAACCATAATACAGTCATCTTACAACAACAATGTTTTTTTTTAACAGTCAAAACTTAAACAATCAAAACATTAACAAAACACACATCACATTATATAACCTTAATAAATAATATAGGCACAACAGAGATAACTTTCTACAAAGCATGTGGTTGCTTTTATTGACCCTCAACAGAATCTTGTGTATGAGGACGGCAGAATGTTCAAGCATACCAACAGCGCATTTCGAGCTGTCAGGCAGGCGATTCGCATACGAACGAAAACTCGAGCATAGGCCCTCAGGAGCCACACGTCACGTGGCCTACCCCCTACATGCCCGAGACAAGACTGAGGTGCAATGGCGCCTGCTCCGCTAGGTAGCTGAGAGTGCCTGCCAAAACTATGCATGTGGCCACTTTAAGCACGTAGTGCTGAAACTGAATACATACAAATGAACCAAAATTACATAAAATACACGTTAGCCCTTAAAATGCATTAACATAATTGAATTGGCTGGAATATAGTGAATAAAAATACTCACGGAAATTATTTTAAATGTGCCTTCCACTCCGGTTGTCTTGTTAAGTTGTCTCTCGAAGTCCGAGCTGGCACTACTTATCATAATAGAACTCATAAAGCACTTTGACACGATACATCAATCACTGTTCTTACTTTGTATAAAAAAAGTATTGGGTGCACGGTGCGCAATCTTTGTGTTTGTCTGGTTGCCGGCCTGGCCGCGCTCGGAGATATGGCGCCGTTGAGCAAATTCTAGGCCCTTTGCATAAAAAATTGCTTACCTCCCTTGTGGGTGCTTAATAATTTCGTAAAAATTCTGTGAATGCCTCGCCACTACTATCTTGGCCTAACAACTCCCACACTGCCTGCTTCAGCTAACACACACTTTGGCTTTTGCGCACATTGTGATCAGCGATCGTGCAGTGCTTGGTGAAACGACCAATGTCCCTTGCTAAGCTGGTGTTGGGGTGTGTTGTGGTAATGTTACTTGGTTGGTTTATTTGAATTTGAAGCACTTTCCTTTATATTGTGCATTTGAGCACGTGGCCACGTGGACTTCGCCACTCAATTGGTCCCATCAGTATCGGCAGTCTGCAGGGTGCGTTCCGAGGTGCCGCGGGCCGTTGGTTGAATATTGTCAATGGTTGCTGTAGGGTATTGACGAACGGTCGCGATTCTTGCGTGGGCGGTTGAGTACACATCAAAACATTCTAGCTTTTCGATTTCCTTTTTTTACAATCACTACTTGCACTCTCAATGGTGAATTGCTTTCTTCTATATTGTATTCTTCTAATAATTTCTGAATTTCCGACTCTATATATCGTCTATCTTCATAAGAATAACACCTAAATTTCATGGCGATAGGTTTTTAATTTTTCGAGAGATTAACGAATAATCGAACTGGCTCAACCTAGCTTGAGCGACACTGCAGATTTGTAGAGGTTTTTTTGTGGCCGCCTAACTCTAATTCAACAGATTCGTGTTGACTTAGATAGAAAATCATGACCCAAAACATTAGCATACAGATCCTCCATGACATGCAGTTTAGTGTTAAGATAGAAATAACAGTTGTACTTAGATTTACAAAACAGACTTCATTAACTATTGAATAAAATGATGTTGAAGGCATTGAAACATTCATGTTAGAGGGAAGGCAAAATGCCTTTTTAAACACCTGTGTCTCACAATTGAGCTGCTGATAAAACTGCGAATTCTTAGAGTCTATCAAAGCATCTGCTTCAACACAGTTAATTTGGATTTTCACTGTTGCTGTAGCTAGTGAAGAAAAACACGAAGCTCAAAAACTAGCCACGTTACTATCAGAAACAGTGTTCTCTGAGAAGACTTTTAGCCTTACAGACTTTACTGAAATGACCAAGTTTTCCACACATCAGACAATTTGCATCCTTGGCAGGACATAAATATTGTGCATGTCTCTTGCATTTTTGATGATATGTATTCGTCTCTTGAATTTGCTCGGCGAATAGAAAAATTCCTCTGGTGAACCGAATGTACATGATGTGTGGCTCCTGAGGGCCTATGCTCGAGTTTACGTTCGTATGCGAATCGCCCGCCTGACATCTCGAAATGCACTGTTGGTATGCTTGAACATTCTGCCTGGCTGGTAGTCAATCATCACAGCTTACGGGAACAGAAGTTCACCTGCTGCGTAGCGAAGACTGGCGTTTAGGTGGTTTCAGTATGTAAGGAGGGTGGTCATGCACCCAGGACTCGGTTGCAGTAGCCCAGACGTTGGAGGCGGCAGAACGTACGACTGCAGCGCGCGTCGCTTGGTTTCGGTGAAACAATTAAAACATACAGATGTTTTTCCTGGATTAAAAGAAAAAGTAATATTTGCAGCACAAAACTATTGTAGATAAATGTGAGCATTCAAATAACAGTTTTCAACTACATGACCTTGTACAGGTCTCCAGAAATTATTATAAATACTAGACATTTAGCATGACATGTGTTATTGGCTTTTAATTTGTAACTTATGTAAATTTTAACATGTAGCTCATTGAATTTCATAATGTAGATAAAAATTTATTGTTATCATTAGTACTGCATATGATAAAAACAAAATCACAGAAAAAAATTAAAACTTATATTTGTTGACATACATAAGACGTGTCCTAGTCCTGTTTTACAGTTTTAAACTTTGTGACACGTTGCATAGTTGTAAATGGCATTTTACCATGTTATGTTCAACCATTGTCTTAATTTACGTTCTTAACTGTATAGAACACCGACTCCTTGGAGTCTATTCACTGACTTTCAAAGTGTCCTTAACTTGAGAGTTACGGCCAATCACCTTAACATTTGCCGTAAATTTTCCCGGAGCGATTCAGTAAGCACTTTGCTTACCGTAATATGAAGGTGAGCGACTATAACTTACCAGATGGGTATTAGGGTGATGTTAACTTACCGACTTGCCGTAACTATGTTTACAAATGTGTGGAAATCATGGCGGATTAGTGAGGTTAGATTGTTACGTAGTCGGAAACGACAATAGTGAAATTAATTTATGTCGGATTTGCGAAAAATCCACCGTATCTTAAACCTTTATTTGTTTAAATGGAAGAAACATACAGCTGATGTGTATATTCTTCTTAATAAAATATATGTATCTCTCGAGTGCCGAGCCGAATATTTTACGTATTTATCAGTGTTGCTTATTCAAGATATTAATTGTAAACAGCTCAAGTTTTGTCATTAATTATCAAAAGTCCATGTTTTAAGCGAAGGTTTGGTTGTTCAAATTGCAAGTGGAAACAGTGGAAACCTGTATTCTATGTCAGACAGGTTTGCTTGAATGCTCGTGTATGTTAGTCTTTCTTTTTTCAAATCGCTGCTGCATAAAATAAATGTATTTGATTGTGCTTATAAATTACGCTCCCCAAATTAACCAATTATAGTTAAAAATTAGTGTGGGATACGGGCTAGGTTATAGTTTAGAAAATTGCACATCCATTAGTACAGTAATTTAGGCCTTGTTAAGCCACTCGGAGAAAACACTTTGCAGTTGAATTCATATTGCTAATACTCAAAATTTTTTTAAGGAATTAAAATTTTCCCATCCTACTAATTACCCATAGAACTAACTTGAGCCAATCACCGCATTTCAATACACAGATGTCACAAAGTCACCCTTGCTTACAGTAAGTTATGTGTAAAAGTTTGACGCGGGCCGTTTTTTTATCTCCTCTACCGAAGCCCGTCATGCACACCGCGCCACCCATTTGGAATGGCTGAGGTGGCAGCACCGTTTACACATATCGGAACACACTCGACCATGTGGACCCAAGATTCGTAAAAAAAGTTGGCTTTAGTAAGACAGTTCTTACTGCGTAGGCAATACGTCATACACTTTTGAATGGCTGGTTGCCATACCAACTGCTATGTCTGAGGGATAGGAGAGAATGGAGGCCTAACATCTCATCAACAGCTAAGATCATTAGATACAGTAACACAAAGAACTGAACAATGTCAGAGAACCGGGAAAGGAATCGGACATGAACAATATCGAGGGATTCAACCCATCATTCGCCTGAAGTGATTTCGGGAAACCATGGAAACAGGAACAAGGATGGGTGGAGTCGGGAATCGAACCCGTAGATTCCTGTAACGTGATACACTTGCTCCACCTCACTCGTTGATAATAAGGAGGAATGTTGTTGAATAACGTTATCACAAACAAGGTTATAGTACAAGTAACAAATTATTTTAAAACTGTCTGTGTATTAAGATACTGCTATTTTGTAATACCAGTTGTAACATGTAGGTTTGAGCCCTTAATTACAGGCATTTAAACTTTAAAGCCTGGTAATTTTGACGTCATCATTTAAATTGTATTTTTATTTTTGTTTTATTGGGACCAACTTAATTACTTAGAATTTGTAAGTGTTAAGCAGGATTTACAACGATCCGTCGCGCCCGTCCGTCCGTCATCCGTCCGGCGATCACGTGACTTCCAGCCAATCAGGTGTCTGGAATAATTCTATCCGTCCGTCCGTCGAAAGCTTGCCGAGCTTTAACTTTTGACGGACGGACGGGTGGAAATACAGCCTTCTAAAGATGGCGACGATCGTTTTAACTGTTTAATTTAGTAAGAAGACTGTGAATTTTTTTATATTTATTAGATGACACTGTAAATTATATTTTATAATACGATAGTGATAGTTTTGGCATCCGGGAAAAATTAAAACACCAACCGAAATTAATTTTTACATAATGCTTACTCACATTACACCGTAAGTAATTTAATTAGTAAATACTTACACTCGGTAAATTTCTTTGTGACGAAGAACAGTGTTTGCAATTATAAGTAGCTACAGATTGAGTAAAAATCTGTAAAAGTAAATAATATATTTAAGGGATTTTTTTATATTCCACAGAAGTTTTCTGTTTGTACATTGGTAGCATTGCAAATTAAAGAATTAACGACGGACGAATGACGGGTTTTTGTAAATCGCTAGCATTTCTGACGGACGGAACGGGCCAAAAAACTGGCGGACGGACGGATGACGCACAGTGGGAGATTTGGCCGAAAACGTGGCCAAAAATGCAAAAATCACTGTTTTATCATAAAAATATATACTTAGGGGTTTTTGAGGATGCTGATTACGAATACCATGTTCAAATAACTCTGTTGATAACCGTTCATTAAATAGGCACTTTTATAATCAATAATTTGCACAGTATATATGTTCAATGTTTTTTATTTTATTTACAACACCCATTTTATAATTAGGTAATGTAAATTACAGAAAAAGTTACATTACAGTAGATATATTTTAATTTGGTATGTCGCATATTATTGTATTACTATAGTATATTTTTCATGATTTTACGTTATTTACATTATAATGGGAACCCGTTAAGAGTATTACAATAGTTAAGAGCAAGAAAACAATAATGGTATACAGTACATAAAGTTAACATGAAATAAAATATACACAACTGAAAAATACATGAATACACATTAAGGAGCCTCCCTGGTACTGGAAATTAAGTAAATTTCAAGAAGTTGCCGCATTTCTTTTTTTTTATATCAGACAGATTTCGAGGCGATAAGTTTTTTTAACAATGACGATAGACAACTATTTGTCGATTGTGTCTTATTTTTTGTTTTGAAAAACAAACGCATTCGTTAAAAAAAATTGTGAAATCTGCGAAAAATTCAGTCAAAAAACCGGCAATTTTGAAGCCTTTGTTGAAGTAGTTAATTCTCTGGAAAAGCAGTATTTTCAACTATAGCGACATAAAATCATATTTACTGAAGATATTGCTGTATTGAAACCAATGGTCACTGGTGAAAGTTATAAGTAAACAGACTTAGTGTT
>PNEQ01094312.1:0-21827 GCA_003012365.1 Medauroidea extradentata | reverse complement strand
AGTTTAACGTAACATTTCAAGTCTGTTCACAAAACATCATGGGAATCCATGCCATCGCACACAACTACCAGGTAACCTCCATTAAACTATAGTTATGCACTAGGCGAAAGTATGTCCATGGAAATTTCCACTCGGGAAAAAACTGCGTCGTAACCAGAGACGTTAACTGCCGCTGATGTCAAGTTGACACCGTCACAAAATAAACTAGGTTAGCTTTATTTTCTTTATCAAAGACCTCCATCCCCAATCGTACCTTGCCCGCAACTTGTAACAATGGTGTCAGAAGTGGGATGGAGGCAATTATTTGAAATTTAATCAAATGTTTTAAATGATGTTAAAATTAAGTGTAGATGGTTAGATATTTAATCAAATTTGTTAATTTTTACTAGGTAAGAAATTTTAGGTTAAAAGTTTATGTTTACAACTAAAAAGGCAGGTGAGTTAGAGGATTTGCGAGCACTAATAGAGAGACTGAGAAACCAAAATTGCTAACCAAATAAGTGGTGTAAATACAAAAATTGAGGGTGTTAATGAGAATGTAGATAAGAAAATAGACAGTGTTCATGAGAATGTAGACGAGAAAAAAGACAGTGTTAAAGATAATGTAGACAAGAAAATAGACAGTGTTAGTGAAAATGTAGACAGGGAAATAGACAGTGTTAATGAGAATGTTGACAGGAAGATAGAGGGAATTAGTGAGCTAGTGCACACTAAAATAAAGTACGTGGACAAGAAAATTGAAAGTGTTTCTCAAATGGTAGACCTAAAAAATTTACAATGTCAGTGAATTGGTGAACCATAGAATTGACAGTGAATGAAAATGTCAAAAAGAAAATCAAATGTGTGAAAGACGACCTGCAGAAAAAAGTGAGTGTCTTAAGGACGGAACGGGAGAAATTTCTACAGCGACAGACAAGTGGTCAGCCATCGGTGTGTCGGGATAGTGGCTCGACGAAGCCAAGAGCTGTGACATCAGGGTAACGACGGGAGGTGCTCTGCGATGTCAGGATCGTCGGTAGGTCTACCACAGAACATGAATACAGCTGAGGTTGCCATGCCTGGGATTGGAAAGGGGGTTACAATCAAGCCTGCCCCTTATGATGGCCAAACCCCATGGCGTGAATATTAGCAACAATATGAGATTGTTGCAACCCTGAATGGTTGGACAAAAGAGCAACGTGCCTACTACCTAGCAGCAGTGTTGAGGGGCTCTGCAATCAGTATACTTCAATATTTGCCTGAACGACATCGCCTGGAGTATTCTACTTTAGTCTCTGCTTTGGAGCTGCGCTTCGAGGACCGCTATTTACGACATGCCCACCATGCCCAACTTCGAAGCCATAGCCAGCGACCTGGGTAGTCACTTCAGGAACTTTGGCAAAACATTGTGAGACTAGCCCAACTGTCACTTAAGGGGTGTCCAGAGGAGGCTCGAGATGTGCTTGCTATTGGGTTCATTTTTTGATGCCATTGCAGACTTGGAGGTGCGACAAGCAGTACGCCTGACAGCGCCTCGTACCATGCGAGATGCTCTAGCGCATGCGATGGAAGTCGAGTCAGCAAGGCAGATGCCAGCGATTCGGCGTGTGGTGCGAGCAGCGAAAGTTACAAGTGATGAAGAGGGGGAACAGCACCGAGAATACCCTGAAGGAAATGAAGACAGCAATCAGCATCATTTCTAGCAGAGTTGGTGCTTTGGAGCACCACCCTCGACCAGGAAAGCGGCCAGAGTGCTGGGAGTGTGGACGACCTGGACACTTGAGAGCCCAGTGCCGACAGTATCAGCGAAGAAACCAGGACCGAGAGCCAGGTGAGACCAACCAATTAGTTCAAAATTCGGGGAAACATGTAAACACCAGTCTTGAGGTGCGAAGGTCTGTGATTGATGGAGGTAATGCCCCACAATTCCTTCGAGTACGTTCGGTGAAACAGAAAATTGATGCATTGCTGGTAGAGGGCAGCCTGGATGATGTACCCTGTCAGATGGTTGTAGATACAGGGGCGATCATTACAGTTGTCAGGCCAGACATCATTGGGCCTTTCCCCCAGCAATCACGTGAACAAAGTAGTGGAGTGTGCATGTTAACCACTGTAACTGGTGAGACAACACCAGTGAAAGGGAAGAAGTGTGTGCAACTAAAATTGGGTGAACTAGAGTTAGATCATGAAGTCTACATAGCGGATATTGTGGATGCATGTTTACTGGGACTAGATGTTCTGCGAAAACTAGGATGCTGCATTGACACTCGACTGGGGGTCTTGAAGGTAGGTGAAACAGAGTTGGTACTGACACCACGACCAGAATTATCGTCACCAGTCAGCTGCCCTGTAGTTTGTTGTCAGGCCACTGTGTTGCCCGCTTCTAGCGAAATTGTGATACCAAGGCGCTGTATAGGACAGTTTGTAAGGCGCTTAGGATTAATGGAGCCTATGAGAAGAGGGAGTAAACTCCCTGATGGTGTACTTATAGCCAGGACTTTGGTTTCTTCAAAATCAAATAATTTCCCTGTTAGAATGATGAACTTGACTGACAAGGCAATTCGTCTTGAGGAGGGGGCAACAATTGGCTTGTGTAAGCAGGTTTTCCAGATAAACACCACTGAGTCTAAGGTCTTAAGGGAGGATCTTGTGAAGCATACTCTGCCAGAACCACTTACAGAACTTCTGAAGAGGACAAAGGAAAACCTGAACTGGAGACAAGAGAATGCTGTTGCAGAACTCTTAATAAAGAATCAAAATGCTTTTTCATGTAGTTAACATGATCATGGTAGAACATCTGTGCCATGTCACCATATTAATACAGGTGACGCTAGACCTATCAAGCAACCACCTAGACGTCTACCTCTTACTTCACATGAGGTTGTTGATGACATTCTGAAGGAAATGAAGAATCTGGATGTGATAGAGCCATCGAACAGCCCCTGGTCATTTCCGGTTGTGTTGGTTAAGAAGAAAGATGGCTCAACAAGATTTTGTGTAGATTACCGGCGGCTGAATGATGTGACCAGGAAAGACTCCTACCCACTTCCTCGGATAGATAACACTCTGCATAGCCTGGCTGAATCCCAGTGGTTCTCAACCTTGGACATGAAAAACGGTTACTGGCAATGTGAAGTGGCCCTGAAAGATAGAGAGAAGACTGCCTTTTCTGTACAAGGGAAAGGAACTTGGCAATTCAAGGTCATGCCTTTTGGACTGTGAAATGCTCCAGCAACATTTGAACGACTTATGGTTTATTTAGATGACATTGTGGTTACAGGGAAGACATTTGATGAACACCTGACACGTCTTGATTCAGTGCTCCAGAGGATAACAGCAGCTAATTTGAAGCTAGTTCCCAAAAAGTGTAATTTGTTCCAAAGGTAAGTGAAATTTTTGGGACATGTAGTGTAAGCTGAAGGGATAGAAACAGATCCAGAGAAGACAAAAGCAATTAGAGATTGGCCACATCCAACTGATCGGACTCAAGTATAGAGTTTCTTTGAGCTGTGTGCTTACTATCGTCATTTTGTGCATGGACTCGCCACAAAAGCAAAGCTATTACATGAATTGACTGAGACTAAAAGAAAATTTTTCTGGACCCCCGATTGTGAATCCTCATTCAGAAAATTAAAGGAAATTTTGGTTTCACCTCCTGTCCTAGGTTATACAAGTAGTGATGGACAGTTCATTTTAGACACTGATGCGAGCGATGTGGGGATTGGTGATGTGTTTTCACAGATCCAGGATGGAAAAGAGAGGCCATTAGAGTATTTCAGCAAAGTGTTACATAAGCTTGAAAGAAATTACTGTGTAACTCGCAGGGAGCTCCTGGCAATGGTCAAGTCTATTTCACATTTTCACCATTACTTATATGGATAGGCATTTTATTCTACGAACACATCATGCATCATTACGTTGGTTACTGAACTTCAAAAACCCAGACGAACAGATAGCTAGGTGGAAGCAGTACCTTCAAGAGTACGATTTTGAAATACAGCACAGACCTGAGCGCTTACACAACAATGCTATGCACTGTCCTGGAGGACATGCGAGCCAATGTGCTTTCATTGTGATCGCCAAGAAGGGAAGGCTGGGAAGACACAAACTGCTCGGATAACAAGAATCCAAGAGTTCACAACTGGCAATGAACCTTCTCCCTGGACCTATGAAAAGATTGGCGAAGATCAGAGAAAGGAACCTGCTCTTGGGCCAATACTAGCATGGGAAGAAAAAGGCCAGCGCCCAGAGTGGGCAGATTTATCTGATCAAAGTACTACAACTAAGGCATACTGGGCACGATGGGATTCTCTATCTCTGATAAATGGTGTCCTGTACCGGAACTGGGAAAGTGCAGACGGGAAAGTAACACACCTACAGCTGGTACTCCCAGAAATTAGAGTTCCAGAGGTGCTGAAGGAACTTCATAGTTCAGCAGCTGGAGGATATTTTGGAGTTAATAAGACTCTCAACATAGTTAGATTGTGATACTATTGGCTACATTGCAGGAATGATGTCGAGAGGTGGTGCTGAACATGTGATGCTTGTATAACAAGAAAGGGACCAAGAACTAGAGGGCATGGTCATTTTCAGAAGTACATTGTCGGAGACCCGTTCGAGAAGATGGCAGTTGATATTTTGGGTCCCTTGCCACCTATTGGTGGTGCAAGACTACTTCACCAAGTGGCCTGAAGTCATACCAATACCTAACCAAGAGCTAGCACAGTGGCCGATGCTTTAGTGGAGCATGTATTCTCAAGGTTTGGAGTGCCATTCGAACTTCACTCCGACCAGGGCCACAACTTTGAAGCCAAGTTAGTCCAGGAAGTGACCAAAATTTTGGGAATTAAGAAGACACTGACTTCTCCTTTGCATCCTTAGTCGGATGGGATGGTCGAGCGGTTAAATCGTACCTTAGAACAGTATCTGTCCATTTTTGTAGCCAACAATCAAAAGGACTGGGACTCCAAGGTTGCCCCTGTTTCTCCTTGCATATCGGTCAGATGTCCATGAAGCCTTAAGGGTAACACCTTCGAAGATACTGTTAGGGCGAGATCTTCGTCTTCCAAGTGATCTACTATTTGGGAGGCCAGCAGATGAAGAACAAACAGCCTGCTTCACCGATGGTGTATGCTGACCAACTGCGTCACAAATTGAGCACAGTCCATGACTTCGCTCGGCAACATTTAAGTCATAATCGACCGGATTGAAACAAGGTATGATCGGATGGGACATGAAAAGACATTTCAAGATGGACAGCTGGTGTGGCTGTATAACCCACAACGATGGAAAGGATACTGTCCGAAACTACAGAAATGCTGGGTAGGCCTTTACCAGATTGTCAAGAAGATAAATGATGTGGTCTTCCGGATAGTTCGCAAGGGCTTTCGGACAAGAAAACCCAAGGTTGTGCATATTGACAGAATGGCTCTCTATGATGGACCAGAGTCTATTGTGTATGCTCAGGACGAACAGACTTGAGGAGGGGGCAGTGTTGCGAGCCGCGACTGTCTGGCTGGGCGGTGTAGTACGATACTGTGGCGGCGTAGCTAGAACCCCCCTTCCCACCCACTCCTCGGCGCCGTGGCTGTCGGGCAGGGCGGTGAAATACAATACAGTGACGGCAGCGCTAAAGGACCTCCTCGGGTGCTGCATGGATTGTATTACTCCATGATAACCACCTGCACCCAATATTGGGTAACCGAGGGAAATATTGTGATCTGGAATGTTCCTGTTCCCTCTTTATCTCTCTGGGTGGTGCTTGACTTTGAAGCGGTACCTTTCCAGGCGGTTGGAGAAAAGAGACTTGCGGAGATAATTCGAGAAGGAGGTGGGTTATATAAGGGGGAGCTGCAGCAGGAGCGAGAGAGTTTTGACTTGCAGGTGCCTGGTGCGATCTCAAGTGATAGTGACAAGTATTGGATTGCGATGACTTTTCGAGGGTGTCCAACGAGTGGGAACGCAGCAAGTAGTAGGAAGAAGGTGTTTCTAGGCCAGAAAGATTCTTCGGTATTATTTCATTGGGTCCACCACTGTGAGTGACTAGTAACCTTTCCATATACAGAAAACTTATTTAGATGTATTTTTTTTATCCTTTATGTAAATAGTAGTAATTTGTTCTGTTTGACATTTACTGTATAAATCATTAAAGACATAGGTTATTTTTTTTGTATATACAGTTGTAAATAAACTAGATTAGCTTTATTTTCTTTATCAAAGACCTCCATCCCCAAACGTACCTAGCCCGCAACTTGTAACAATACCTTGCATTGTTGCGTGCACTGCACTTTACCATGATACCGACCAGATTTGTTTTATTTTCTCGCATTTTTCCTTGAACTAACTTATCTAACTTTAAAACAGGGTCGAGCCAGATTTTCCACCTGTGAGACATACTGCCTGGGGCATATACCCCCCTTGATCTGGCTTGTGAGATTTAATACAATGTATGTACACTCACTCAGTGTAAAGTTGTGTATGTGTTGTGTATATGTGATGAAGATGGAAGTCCAGTGTATAAGAACGGTTAGGTGTGTAGACTGTGACTGCTGCGACAAATAATATAGTAACTCCTGTTTTAAATGAAATACAACTAGCACTTTGAGAGCTCTGATACGTAGAGAGGAAACTGACTGAAATCCAAAATCCAAAACATAACGTGTAAAACCAAGCAGTATTATAAGATCTTGAATTTCCTTAAGACTGTAGTGTTCCAAATTTAAATCCAATATTTCCAAGTAATCATTAAATCAGAAAAATATTTCAAAATGTTCTCAGGGTTGAATTATAAATTAATAATTGGGAAAATTATTTTGCACGGCTGTCCAAACCTGTAAACATATAATCCCAGGACCATTGGTTACAGAGGAACACATAATAAATGGGATAGTTAGGCCTTGCAGAACAAGTTGGTTTTCACCTGTTGTTTTGGTGCAGAAAAAAGATTGTGGCCAACACCTTTGCGTCGATTATAGAAAAATTAATCAGAGCCTTAAGTACGATAATTAACCTTTGCCTATAGTTGAAGACTTTTTGAGTTATTTAACAGGAGCAAAATTCTTTAGTCAATTGGACGTGAATGCAGGATATCATCAATTGAGGGTAGCAGAAAAGGACCAAGAAAAAACCTCATTTATGACATCAGAAGGAACATTTTGTTTTCAGACCCTCCCATTTGGCATAAAAAAGTACCATCAATTATTAATATGTATGGATAAAACTTTGGCCATGTTAAAATGGGGCTCATGTTTGGTGTATTTAGATGATATTCTAATTGCAGGTAGTACATTTGATCAGCACTTGGATGGATTAGAACAAGTTTTAAAAGAGTACGCAGCTCTCAAAATATGGTTGTAAGCCGAATGTACGAAGGTGCTGTATATCATAAGTTCCTTTGTGATAAACAAACTGCAATAAACCGACCCGTAGAACTGAAACAAGTGACTTGTGCTTTCAACCACTATTATTTTACCTAGCGATTACAAGTAGCTAATAGCACTCTACTGGGCTATCCGGCAGCAAAATCAATACACATAAAATACAGTATACTCCCCATTATCCGTGCACCAATTAACCGGTTCTTGGATTATCTGTGCGACTTTGAACACTGTAAAAATGAAAATTTTTGTTAAAACAACATTTTCGGAATGTAAGAGTGTCAACTCCTGCGTGCAAGAATAGATTAACGAGATCATGCAAGGATGGATTAACGAAATTTCGACATCATATTTTCTCATTTTTACTGTGAACCCCAGACATACTTTTATTTATTTTGGTGAAAAGGTTGCAAAATACATTATTCGTAGGTAAAACCATTATTCATTATGGTATTGGAGTTAATTATTTATAAATTCAATTTTTTTTTTGCATTAACATATGTGCTATTTTCAGGTTATCCGTGTTTCTCGATTATCCGTGCGTAGTGCAGCACCAATTATCACAGATAATCAGGAGTTTACTGTAAGTAAGAGTGCATAAAGATGCATTACACTGTCAATTTTGAATTAACTTTAACACAATTGAACCAGATTTTATCATAATTTATATTCTCTACGTAACGACATATTTACAAAAAACATAAAATTTATAACTTTAATTTTAAAAACTACAGTCAAAGACTTCTACTCACCTTCTCTTCAGCATCTATGTCATTTTCATCATCGTCATCTCCTGTTTCATAGCTATCGAACACAGATTTCAGCAAACCTGCCTTTTCCTTAGCATGTAAACCTTCATTTTCAGAAATAACGTCTTTAACTTTGCCAAGAAGATGGGACAGCTCATCCTGAAATTATTTTAAGGAATCACAGGTACCTTTTAACAAAAATTAACAAATCTATATTTGTTTTCAGTTAACAAATCTCCGGTTTCAGATCATGTCACTGCCAGGCTACTTTCAACCAACTACTAAAATAAAAACAATTTCTTGGCCATAGTAAGAGTGTTAATCAAAATTTTTTACTGTACCACAATGGGTTATTAATTATGATATGATCTACATCTGTTTGCCACCAGCAGTCTGCTAAATAAGAAGCAACAAAACTAAAGGATTACCATGTCTGTTACGGTAACACTTTTGAAAGCTCTGTAACAGACAGGCAACAGAGATACAAACGCAATGCAACATATATGGGGAAAAAAATTTATGTAATACACATGTTTGCCAGTTACAGTTATTAGTCAAATGGGGGTCAAAATAATTTGTGAACACAGTTACATGTTAATGTATTTTACATGTTTCATATGACTCAAGATGATTACATGGACTAATTATAAAACAACACAGAAAGAACATCACAAATAGAATGAAAGTAGCACTATGAAGCAGAGCTGCAGATATGCCTGTAAGGCTTTGACACAAGTCGGTGCAAAATTCTTTGCATCAAAAATCAGTGGTTATAGGCATGACGCTATATAGCTAGATCCCACAATGTTTGGTGAAAAGTTTTGCAACAACGGCAAAATAAGTATTTGTTTTTTTGTAATCCTATAATAAAGAGCTAATTACCTCAAAACCAGACTTTACTGAACAGAGAAACAAAAAATTACAACAGGCCTACAAACTGTAATACGACATACAGTAGAATCCCGTCATTATGAGCCTTCACTGTTCCGTGAAAAGGGCTGTAAAAACAGGAGAGTCGTAATACAAGAATAAGGACATTTTGGGCTGATTTTGACCCACCCAGTACCCATATAAGCAAAAAAAGCCATATTTTTCACAAAACTTGTATTCACACTCATCTCTGGTGTACAAATACAGTTTTTAAATTAAGTACAAATAATTTCAATTGTCAAATGCTCCACAAAAAAAAATTATATTCTAAAACACAATCTTCAGTTTCTCCTTGTCGCAAAAAAAAAGGCCAAACACAGTGCGACATGCCCACTTCCATTGACTTACTGTAAAAAAAACTATATGCTTTATTATTGAAAAGTTAACTTATTATTTGAGATTTTATTAGGCCTATATAGATTTCGTAAGTCATTGACATCGAAGTTGAAGAAAACCCAGTGTGCGGTGACGCATGTAATGAAGCGGCTACACCACGTGCTCTGTCTAGTTGTGTAGGATAGGGAAGGGGAGAATGGGCAGCTGGCCTTGGCTTGTCTCACTCTTAGCTGGTTGTGCACGCGTGATCCATCCTGCTCGCCCGACTTGAAGCATAATCAGACAACAAAAGAACAGCTTGTATTATTTACGTGAAAGTATACAGCAACGAATTAAAGTCTGTCAGTACAGACGTTGAGTCTATTTTCTTTGGTTACTGTGGAAAATTGTTATATTGTTTTGCAGTTACAATATTTTAAGTGATACCGATAAACATGTTTGTTAAAGAACAAGCATTTCAAAAAATTTTATATTTCTGATAAATGAGTATGCCTATCAGGAACGTGAAATTGGAGCTCCTCAAAAGGGCTAAAAACTGACTTTTCAATGTGCTGTCATGTATAAAAGAACAACTGAATTACTTATCGCTTAAAGTTTTAGATAAAACTATGGCACTGTGCACCAGTTAAATGCTCTGCATTGCAGATAGAAGCAAAATGGCTCTCCACACGCTGCCCACAGCTGCTCTTATTGCTGCCCTGTTGAGCGAGCATAGTCAAAAACCTTATCAGCAAACAAGTAGCACACAGGCGACGGCACAAAGTTGTGTTTGCGTCATAGGCCGTTTTTGTACCGCAGCACAGCCATATGATGACTCACGTGCTGAGTAATCAATAATACACCAGAAGTTGCCAAGTTCAAGTTTAGATCAATTCTAGCGCAACACCTGATGTGAAGCTAGAGAAAAAAAAATTAGAAAATGCTGAATTTTTTTTTTTTTGCTTCTTTTAATGACCGAGTAATTTTTTTTTTTTTGCCGTTACGTGAGGACGGAAAAAACATGTCTTCTCTTCAACCTCCTCCCCTTCCTCCATCGAAACCATCATGACCCTCGACAGACGCGGAAACAAAGACGATGGCTGGGAGAAAGTGGGAGGGGAAAGACAAACACGAGGCTCTGCTTTGCTGCAAGACAGGATGCAAGTTGCATGTGACAACCAGACAGTTATTGGGGTGGGGGCAGTGTGATTGCAGCTGCGACATAGACAAGGCACGGCAGTTGACTCGTGCACACATAAGCACAATCTAGCTTGAAGGGGGGTTGGGGTTGTGGTTGGGGTTGGGGGGAGTGAATGGGTATTGGCTGGCGTGGACAGTCAGGAGGGGTGTTATCTATAGGATTGCGTTTCTTACAGCACAGTACTCACACGGGAAATGCAACATTGATAAGCAACAAGCGTAACAAATATATTTTTTGGCATATTTTCTATAAATTTTCAAATTTTTCTATCCAAATATTTTATGGTTCCTCAAAAAAGGGTTGTAAAACGGGATGGATGCAATAAAGGGGGTCGTAACAACGGGATTTTACTATACATACACTGCATTAACGTTTAGTTAACAAGAGACAAAAAGATAACACCACAAATAGTGTTTTTACATCATTCTTTCCCACTCTAAAATGTTATGTATTTCTGGAACCATATCACGGTTGTAGACGAAATGTCAGAGGTTGGACTCCATGATGGCACAAAACTTATCTTTCTGAAATGTTTGAAATAACAGTGAACAGATTATAAGATGCTCTTACCAAAGTATTACAGAAATGCCTACCCGACAGTACTGAGATTCCTTCTCCAACTGTTCAATATACTCCTCTTGCCTCTCAATGAAGGCCATCAACTCCACTGGTGGCTGGCTCGGTCCTTCAGTCTTGGGAACAGCACTGTTGGTGCTATCTACTGCCGGAGTATGGAGTGAACTGTAATTGTGCGTCACCTTAGGAAGTGGGTCCAAATGCAAGGCACGTTTGGAGCTATACGTTGGTCTGTAGTGCGAATGACTACCGAAATGGCTTGGGGCATGAGTGTGGCCATGCCGGGAGCGGTCACTTGCAGCAAATGAGGCTTCTGTTTCATTGTCACTCTCGTCTCGTTTGTTGTGAGCCTGGAAACACCGCAATACTCTAATCAGCTGTTTACAATTGCAGAAATATGTTTGTGATATTAAACATGAATGTAGATGGTCATGCTTGCTGTTAAGGTTATAAATGAGAGTTTATACACTAATGCTGCTGAGCAGAAACTTATAAATGGTGAAATTGTATCTGTATTGGAGACTAAAAGTCACTTCCTGCTGAATTTTTAACATTTCAGAAATATACTTATGATAAACCAAAATGTCAAAATTAAAATGTTCTGTCCCAAAGATCTAGATAGTGAAAAAACAAAGAAGTTAGGTTTCTCATCACAACTAACTTTAAATATCATAAATTTGGTTTGTTGGCCTGTAAAATAAAATGTTTTCTAGCACTGAGTTTTACATTTTATTATAAAAGAGCGACTTGTAAAAGATTAAGAAGATCAAATATTATTGTAATCTTAAAACTAAGTATTTTTGTCATAAACAATAAAAATTTTGTGCATAATTAAATACAGACACTATCAATCCTATTGACAACCTTGCTAATAAACATTCTATTTCAGTCCATCTACAGTCTAGCATGTAAGAATTTTGCATTTTGATAGCCAATGCTACCAATATTTGTAACACGTGCCAAACACGTGGCAGAATAACATATAATTTAAAACAACAGGACGTAATTGTATGGAATAATGAAGCAGTAGTGGCAGCCCTGATCAATAAATCAGTTAACTTCCATTGCCGACATTGAAAATAGTGTATATTATACGAGAAAAATAAGTAAGCATTTCTTAGGAAACTGTAATATAATAACATGGTTCTGTATCCAGCATTAGTCAGTTAACTATTTCATTCTATTCAAATTGTGTCATTTCTAACTAATTTAAAAACCCGTGCACCATTACCAGTCTACCTCTGCCGGCAATCAAAACAAAGGACGGCCATTATGTGAGCTTCTCTTGTGATTGTGATTCTTTTAAGGTGTTATTTTATTATTCTGCGCTTATATTTAATGTATTGCAACGCAGAGATTAAAATACCCAGCCTGTAATCGGCAACAACAACGGTATATTTTAAGACACGTTTCGGAAGATGGGAACTGGAAATACGTTCAGCAGCACGGCATGTCTACAAAAAAAACAGTTGCTAAGTAAAAAGCAGGTAATGCATGCCTGCCTGTGTTTTTGTTACAGCTAGTAAGTGGTACCATTTAATATCAAGTCCAAATGAGATTTTGTGACTGTTAGCTGCAGAAGTGTAGGCTTACATATTACCAGGGTTCCCACCAATTTGTTTCAGTAAATTTCCCCGAGTTTTCCCTGACAAATAATGCATTTTCCCTGTACTTAAATTTATAAAAAAATATATATATATAACACAATACACTAATTACGAAAAAAAAATTTGTTACATAATGTACAAATATACATATGCTACTAACATAAAGATATTGTAAGCAAACTATTTCCATTACCTGCTTTTATGTGGCTGTGAGCACATAAATAATATTGTCTCACTTCTGTTACATAGGAAAAAAAGTTTAGATTATTATCTTGCATATTCACTGTACATTCACTTGCACTGGTCACAAAGTTACCTTTAGACCTAATGTCTTTAAAATATGGTGGCTATGATAAATACGAAAAAATCAACAGAAAATCAACATACTGCACAAAACATGAACTGGCTATCCTTTAAGCCCATCACATACTTTTCTTAATTTTTTTAATTTTCATATCTAACTCCTCCTTTTGTTTCTCTATTTCCAGTTTCTTGTTTGGCAGTTCTTGAATTTCTATAGTCTTACATTTTTTTTTCTTCCTCACAATATCTGTACAACTTCTTGTCCTCATCCTCATTTTGACGTTTTTGCTCCAGGGCAGCTTTGTACCTAGAAGCAGCTCCTCTAGCATATTTTATCATTTTCTGATCTACTTGAACACAATTTTCACCACCTGCATTAGTAATTCCATCCCAAACTCGTGGTAGGCCAATCAAAGATTCCTCATGGAGGTTTTCAACCAGCATATCCTTATTGATGGAAAATCCAGATTCCACAAAAGCATTACCATGTGAGAGAATTAATATACCTTTCACTGCAAGCCACAAATCTTTGAACTCTTCTTCTCCACACAAAATATCTGCAAAAAAAAGTGTCCAATCTGCTATTCTGTAGCCTACATGAAATGATGCAAGTTTGTCGGAATTGATATTAGTAACAAATTTAGTGAACTGGACACTAGCTCTATCAGATTGAAGGGCAGTTAGGTGCTTGGCAGACATAAAAACTTGCAAACATGTATCCATACTTGTCTTACACTCTTCCTGTTTATCCAACAATTTTCTAGGGTCTAAACAAGAAGCAGCTTTAACCATTTAATATTTTATTGGGCTTCATTCAACTAGTTTCTTGGCAGTTTGAACCATGCATGTTTTACATTCCATTAAGAACCTTTGTTTCTGAAGTTTATTCACATTAACCACACCTAACTCATTCTTAGCACCAAACCCAATTTTCAACTTTGAGAATGGAAGTCCCTGGCTTGCATCATCCAAATTAATACTGATAAGCTGATATGCAGTTGTCTTGGCTTTCAAAATTTCTATCTTAATTAAACATCCTAGCAACTCTCTTAACAAGTCCTCCTATCCCTTATGCAGAAAAGGCAACATTGGTTTTGAAGTCTGAAACTTCCTTAAAAATGGTTCAAGTGAAGATGCCATTGTCAAGAAAAAATTCAGATTGGCTAGTAGCAAAGGATCCCTCAAACACCCTTTCACTTTCTCAACAGAATATGTAGCAGGTAACTCACTTGTCTCAAAAAATTCTTTTAAGTGTGGAAATATTTGTAATTCTCTTTCACAAACACGCATATTTTCCAACCAGAAACAATCACAAAATTTGATCAAAAAAACACAAACTTGAAATATGTCTGAAGTCTGATCGTCGGGCAGGTGAGTCTTTGAACACAGAATATATGTCCTTTAAAAATTGAACCACATCCCACTCTGTCCTCCTAACACCAATCTGAAAAGCACCATGAACAACATGGAGACCACAAGATCCCAGCTCTAATATATCTGGATCTTCTTCACACACCTTAGTTTTTGCCTTCAATTTTTTAATCAATAACCATGGATATTTGAACAATTTTGGATAGTTAAACATTCTTTAATACCTGTTGAAACCCTTCTAAGAGATCATCGGCTGTAGAATGGCCTAAAAATGAAGAGTTCCAGTACCTTGTCATTACTTGATTCTTGTTGACATCCCATACACACAGCTATGTCCATTTGTTGTAGCTTTGCTTCCCTATTAAATGATTCGTCAAAGCACACAACAATGTATTTTGCTGATTGGATTTCATCAGTAAGTTTGTGAAGAAAATATGGCGCAAGTCCGTAAGTAACTAAGTATGCAGTCTTGATACTACTGAGCTGCATTTCTTGTGCAATGGAACTATCTGGAAACATTTTAACAAACAAACTGCTTATTCCTTGCTGGCTATAAAAATTATCTTTTTTCATAACAACATGTAATGCCCACAATATTTCTGCCCTTCTGACATTGCTGTCTCTTTGAAAATGTTTTTTATTTACCATATCTGAAGATGCTTCTTTGATAGCAGCACTGTAAGATGTTGTTCCAGTAGCCAATGAACAGGATGCTGGGGTGCAGAATTTAGTGCTGTTATAACACTTGAAATAACTGATTTCTTACATTCTTGGCGATTTAAAGGCTTTGCTAAATATGCTGACACAGATACAGAACTACTGCTCTCTGTAACCGTTTGTGGAATTTTCCTTCTTGATGACTTTTCAGACTGCCTACCCATACTACTCGAAGAAAATACCGTTTTACACAAAATACACTTTGCACTGTTGTCATCACCCTCAACACGACACAGCCACTTATTCCAGTCAGGAAACAGTGATCCATCTAGCCAAGCAGGATTGAATTTAGACATTGTGAACGTCACACAATTATTCACTCAGACTATCATAGATAATGTACAATATCATAACATTCAATATTTAATTGCTTAGTCCCACAAGGTTCACATTATTTTCATTGAACAATTAAGGAAACTGTAGTTGTAAACACCCATGAACGTAACCCGTATTTATAATGAATACAATAAAAAGAGCACCGTTGACGTCTTGTGAAAAAACCAATTTCCAACTGTTGATTAAAACATTTTCAAATACAGTAAACTCCTGATTACCCTTGTTACTTGGTGTTGCGCTACGCACGGATAATCGGGAAACACGGATAACCCGAAAATAGCACATATTTAGTAGAAAAATTTAAAACAATTGAATTTATAAATAATTAACTCAAATACCACAGTAAAAAATTGTTTTACCTACGAATAATTTATTTCGTAACCAAAATAAATAAAAATATGTCTGTGGTGCACGGTAAAAATGAGAAAAAATTATGTTGAAATTTCGTAAACCATCCTTGCGCGATCTCATTAATCCATTCTTGTGCGCAGGAATTGACACATATTCCAAAAATTATTGTTAAAAAAAATTTTTGTTTCTACAACATTCAAAGTTGCACGGATACTCCAAAAACCGGTTAATCGGTGCACGTACAATCGGGAGTATACTGTATATTTAACTACTACTGTAGAACACTGACACAGTATCACAGAAACTATTTTCGCGGTGTTGTGTTTAATACGTAAACATATCATCATGAAACCATACTACAAACAACACAAATCATCGTGATACAAAAACACAGTCCACAGCTGCAGCACTTATTGCAAATATACAACTAAATAAATGAAAACATATTCACTAGATTTTTTTAAAAAGTTTCTAGCATACCGAATACTCAAATATTACGACAAAAACCGGCAAACATTTCAAACTCTGATGCTGCCATTTTCCTCAGCTGGCTTGGCGCTGGCACAGCTCAGCACGGTAAGGTGCCACCTAGCGTTTGAAAAAAAAAACAGCACGACACGACTGTATAGTAAACCAAACTTTCCCGGGACTCATTGTTTATCCAATATTTTGATTTACATGTACGACTCACACCCTAACTTTCCGATTTTGTTTTCGAAACGAAATGTGCCGGTGGTACATGGGTAAATACAGTATATATTGAGTCTGTACAAAGAATTTCTCTGTGTGTCACACACATTTTAATTTCCCTGAATTTTCTGTTCTCATGTCGTTGGGAACCCTGATTACCAAAATAAAAGGCCAGAAGACTTAAGTCTACGTAATTCTTGGCCATTAAAGTGTACAGTACTTGTCTAAATGTGTTACCAAAGATTTAAAGCTGATTTGGGCAATAAGGTCTACCCATGTTTGTTTATAACTTACGTTTTTTCTTGATATATTATTTCCGTTTAGGTTGTGAGAGTGGACATTTTTGCTATGTAGTCTACAAGAAATATGTTAGCAAGTTATTTTTAAGTTTCGTGAGTCGCATGACTGTGATAACAACACTGATATTTCAAATGTAGGCCCTACCTACAAAAGGTAAGTCTTTTTGATAGTCTGCTACATGAAACTTAAACCACTGCTTTATCATCTGATAGTGCAGAACTAGATTGAACGCAACAAGAAAAATAACTGAATTAATTCTTGCATGTATTATTTTATTTTTTATTTCAGTTCAAAAATGTTTGCTTGCACTGTTGTATGCACTTGTAACTTAAGTTACTATTATTTAAACTTTTTGAGTGTCAAGTAGAAATTTAAAAAAACCTAAGTTGCCTCTTTTTTGTAATGTCATTAAATATTACAATTTTGAACATACCTACACTATGTTATTGTTTACAATATCCTACTTATTTATGATCTGTCAAATAATGGAGTTCTTATATGGTATACACTGTACTGACATTGCAAAGTACTGTTGATGTTCCGTAAGCATTTAGTTTAGGTTGATAGCAGCATTATCATTTGTCTTTGGCACATTGTTTATGTTGATTTGGATTTAGAAGTTGCTGCTACGTATTCTGTGACCTGTCAGCTGATTAATAAAATCACATTGAAACATGTTTTGGTCCTCTGGTTTAGGATTTATGATCCTACGAATCGTCGCTATGAATGCAGCATTGTAAAAGTGAGATGTGTGACATGTGACTAGTCGTCTATTGTGTAAGGTAATATTCTTGCAGGTTATTGAACAGCAGCCACAACCTACTGCAGTGCCCGACTTTCTATTCTTGTTTTTTGGATATTTACAGGGCAAATATTTTGTTTAAACACCTACTGTATAATGTAAAATTTGTTGTATATTTTTGTTCCATTATGCAGGCAAGTACACCGTACACACAACACATTGAATCTGCAACTCTTTATAACTTACAACTGTAACAAAGAATCCATGACTCATCCTGAGAATTATAACTGTTACACCAGTTACTCTTTTTACGTTTTGCCACTTTCGCTTCCCGTACATGGTGCCGGCACTGTATCCTGGAAAAGTTATTTTGCTACTATTCCTGGAGCAATGACAGCTGGCTGTTTACTTCTAGTAGAAGTGGCTTGCATCTGCCAACATGTGCGCAGAGAAACTACTATGTCAGTGCCGACTGGAGCATGCGGAAGACAAACTACGCCGTGCTATAGCATTAGCGGTGCAGGAACAGTTTGATGCTTCAAAAGGAAACCCCTTTGAGGCTATGTGTCGAGATTTGCCATAGTTATATCTGTGTATGGGAAAGATACATCCAGTTAAATTCAACTTATGAAGGTGACACAGAATTTGACTGTGTCAGACACATAGAAAAACTAGCAATCTTTGATGAACAGTATTACCAGGTGAAGGTAGAATTGGAGGCAGGTAGCAGGGACAAAGAAAAATTATCAGCAGGATCATCAGTCTCTCACAACTTCTCCACATCACATATTGCACTCCCAAAAATCAGGCTTCCAAAATTCAGTGGTGACATTGAGCGGACCCCTGGGGTCTCAAGGTGGGTTTGTAATGCCCTGTTAGTGTTTCAGTAATGTTTAAAAGGGATCTGTCTTTGGGGGTTTAATTTTGATTTAGTTGAGTTCCTGTATTCCTACGGGTTTGTCTGGCTGGTAGATTGTATTGAGAGAAGGGTCGCCCCGGTTGACTGCGCTGTGTTTTCCCCTTTCCCGCCGGTCCTGCTTCTCCACTGACCATGGAGGGAAGGGCCTGGAGGGGGGGGACCTAGTTCCGTCTGCCGGTGGTAGGGGTGCTGGTGAGGCGTGCTGAGGACTCGCGATGCGAGTGGAGGGCGCTTACTCTAGATCAGGTCTTTGTGGAGTGTACTTCAAATAAGCAAGATGCCTAAGAGAGTTTTGTGGTGAACCATTAGGCTTTGGAAGGAGCTACAAGGCGCTAGGCAGCGTGCAGGAGGGTCGCAGGTTGCGACCATGTGTCCTGGAAAGTCGTGAGTGTAAGGATTGTCTAACAGTTACTCCCGTTAGGAGTGTCTTATGCTGTGATTGGCGGAGTTCTGAACGAGTCTTCCCGTCCCTCAAAATGATGAGGCCTGATCACCAGTGGTGCTGATTGTCCATTAATTTGAGACTGAGGAGGTACATGGGAGAGTGTAGTGCCTGGTAAAGGCCTGTTAAACCGGTTGCGGTTGGTCGTCGGCCAAGTTGGGTTCATCTGGTCTGTGTGCCTGACACAAAAAGTCGGGGAAGTCCCAAAAAACTGCGTCAGTGACCTTCGATTAGTTATTAATGAATCTGTCGAGCGGAAGTGGGGCGTGAATGGCATGAATGGAGGTAACTAAAGGAATTAAGTGATCAAATATCCAAGGTCGTGGTAATTACAGGCATCAAAGTGGTCCAATACCTCAAAAATAGTGAATATAGTGACCATCTGACTTGGAAAAGTGACTACGAAGTGACTATAAAGGAAAAAAACTGACCAAAAAGTGACTACGTATTTTTAATTTTTGTGCTTTTTGAAGATTAAAATCAACACAGCAACAATTTCCTCTTTTTTTATATATCTTAGCTTTCCTAACGCCTACTAGCTATAATACTTGAAATACAAACAGATTAAATTTGTCACTATGATTAAATAGGCCTACATAACTGAGTCACATGATAATTTACCAATATTACGCTACTGTCTTTCTATCAGGCCACGAAACTTAAGGCCAAGTCCGAATTGGTATAATATGATATTTTGTGATTTTAAACTACTGTACAGTACATCAAATTTGTACTCCAAACATGAGTCACGTAACCATTTTGTCAAACAAAATCGTACTGGACACATCAATACTGTTAACCAATTACACATTAGTGTGTCTACTTTGTACTCATGTTTCATGTGTACGATATTAGACACACCTATTTTCAGTGAAAATAGTTTAACGATTTTGTCCATTTTAACGAGATTCTTTCACTAATTTTATTGCTGTTTTTCATGTCATTTAGCTGTAAATTTTACTAATGTTTTACATGTCAAAATCTATTGCTGCAGTATCAAATGTGTGCTGGGCTAAGTACCTACCTTATTTTAGTTAAACATTTAAATATAAATATTTATAAAAATACATAACTTTAGTTTAATGGCTTGAAAATGTACACAAATGTTACACCTAGTCTGTGTGTTATATAGACCTAAAAGTCACTAAATACACATGAATGGAATGAGGACATAGAAGTTATAAACAAATATTAATAACCAGAATAAATAGGTATAATTTATTCCAACAGTAAAATAGACATTTTGCGGACAAAAAAAAAAAGTCAATTATGTTATGTTGACCATCGAATGTTTTCCATCGAACCTAACAATTTAAAACTGGGAGATAAATTTATTTGCTTCATATTTCACAAAATAGTGTCTGTATTAAAAATTTCAAGATGGAAACACAAGTGATAAAAAATTTATAGCCCTGAATAACCTACACCTTTGTTTTCCGCCTCTACAGTTCCTACTTAAGACGCAACAATTTTACTGTAGTCTTTTTTTTCCCCACTGGTAAAACTTATGCTGGATTATGATGAGTTCTTGCGATTCATGAAGAAATTTGATTGCCATTTCACAGACACATGAATTCTGGCAAAATTAACGCCGCGTCATTACAAATTTAAAATTCATTGTTCTTAAAATCTTTTTGTCTTATTAAAATATGCATATTTATTTTATTACTACGTATCAAAAACAAAAATAAAACAGATAACATTTAACAAGCTACCAGGATAAATAAACATGTTGCATTACGTATCCTAAATCACCACCATATTCCCGTCGACTTACATACTCTAGAAATTCTCACGGTAAAAGATTGAGTTCGTTAAATGCCAAATTTTCATAACTCCGCACACGTTTATAAATTTTTGAGATTTCAAACAGAGATAGGGACTACAGTTCCAGACACACATTTGTCTAACACACAAACAATCTAAAAATGTTGCCAAGCTTACCAAAGGACTAAAGTCATTGTCAGTTTTAAATACAGTAAAAATAAATACAAAACAAACTGAAAATTGTATTTACATTCCTTCATTAACTCAACAGAATTTTTATGGAACAATTTCATTGATTTAAAAAAAAAAAACAATTTCGAGCACTTCAAAAAAGTGAAAAAAGTGACAATTTTCAGAAAAAGTGAATAAAAGTGACTTTTGTCAAAAATAGTGACTAGAAGTGAAAAACGTGACCGACTTTGGGCCTGTAATTACTGTCGTGTGGTGAGGACGATTCTAATCGGCCTTGAAGTGAATGTCAAGGAGTATTCAATTAGTGTAATTAGCCCAATTGGCGATTATATTATGGTAGTAGATAGGTTTGGTATGTTCTGGGGCAGCGGGTTGCAGGTGAGGATTTGAGGATTCGTGCTGCCATCTTGTTTCCGGCGGCCATCTTGTTTCCGGCGGCCATCTTGTTTCCGGCAGCCATCTTGTTTCCGGCGGCCATCTTGTTTCCGGTCGCCATCTTGAATTACGTCACTTTCAAAATTTTCCAAAATTTAAAAAATTTCCAAAAATTAAAAAAATTCTAAAAATATTTTCAAACCATCCACCATCTTGGAATAAACCCCCCCCCCCAATTCCCAAGGCCAAAAATAATCTATTATTATAATGAGTTCTAAGAATGGCCACCAGGGGTTTGAGCCGCCATTTTTTTTCTCACTTGATTCTACTCCACCTGTATACATATACGTTTAAGGACGATGTGTAATGTACCATAAGCAGGACTCTCGCCTCTATCACCAATATTATTTTAATGCATGCCTCCAGGCATCTAGATTGTCAAGTCTTGACAAGTATTATATATCAACAAAGTAATTTAATTTCATTTTTTAAAAACCTTTTATAGTATAATGTAATTGTGTTCTATGTAATCACTGATTAAGTGTACAAGGACTGTTGCACCTGATGCTCTTTAAGAAAAGTTATGACA
>PNEQ01094310.1:0-10144 GCA_003012365.1 Medauroidea extradentata | reverse complement strand
GGGTCTCCACACTCTACATCTTTCTTATAGCTAGTGCTCACGAAACTCCCCGGGATTCTATTAGGCCTATGTTGACGCCGGTTACACCAATAAATTATACTCTTAGGTTTCCTTAAGTCTTAAGTCCTTACGTTATGTTTAAGCCAGAAGAACTACAAAGTCGTACAGCAAGAAATTTGGAAAAATAAACGGGGTGGGTAGGCCAAGTACCTTACAACGTGTTGCACTTGACGCATGCTTACTACCACTGCGCTAGGTGTTCAGGGTTGCAAGTATGATTGCTGACTGTTAGCAATGTGTATCTCTTGAAAGAATTTAGGGTAGAGAGCATGAAAGACTGCTGTGGTCCTTCTAGAGTACTTTGTCATAGAGCTATCCTCGACCAAGTGAGTGACTACTGGATGAGCCAACAAGGAAAAACTCTTAACTCGCAGGGCATCATATTTTCATAAATAGAGGGTGAGGCAGATGCCACTCTCCTTTATTGGATATCAGGAGGTTGGTACGCATGGTGATCTCATGAAAGAAGAAAGGCAAAGTGGTTACTTTCATGGGACGTTTATATTCATGAACATAAGTTACAGTGCTTGTCACAGCATGATGAATATAACACTTTCTTTGGTACATGATCTACAATAAGGATTTGAGATAGTCACAATTTGATGACTTACATTATTACACTGGAGTCTGAATATGAGATAGGACAACAAGGATACAACAATAAAGATATGACACATTGACAATAACACTATACATTACCACAGGGCATACTCTGATGAATAAAATTTTACTTGGCACTCTGAGCCGTTCAGATACTAAACAAGAATTAAGGCCTTGCTCGTGGCCGAGCATGTATGGCAGTCATTTTTTGATCCCGAGAGCTTCACAGTATTCAATAGCCTCTTTACAGTAGGGCACTGCAGACATCGTCAATACTCGACTAACAACCATTACTGGATTATTGGTAATTATACGACAATCTCTCTGATCCTGGAGAAAGTTTACTACATTCCGTAACTTTCGATAGACTTTACAAGACTGGGAAGTGCATGATAACACTTTAGAAGTAGCATGTGCATGGAGACAAAATACTAGGCATAGTGGCTTGAATAGCACATAGGTTAGATCGCCATGCTAAGAAGGTTAATTCTCAACTCAAACATGACTGCGTAGACTGGGCTTGCTCACAGAGTCGTCCTGGCTAGGATGATGGGTCGAAGTAAGGGCAGGATCAGGCTTAGGCTCCCTTCTCAAGAAGCAAGCTGGTAGAAGGAAGGTGGGTGGGTCTACGCTCCCTTTTCAAGAAGTAACCCTTTTGAGGTAGGGATGGGGAGTGCCAGGCAGACCTGGCCCGAAGGCCGAGACCCTGACGACTGACTAGCTGGGCACAGTGCCCGCCTTTATACTCCTGATGTGGGCTGAAAATACCATTAGCAAGATGGCCGCCAGGCCGCTCGAGGCTGTATGCATCTACAGATGCGCCACACTCGCACAGAGGAAATACAGTAGAACCCTCTTATAGTGTTCCCACTTATAACGATTTCCTGGTTATAATGCTGCTTTCATTTGATCCCTAAAACTGATTGGTAATATAGGAAATTACCCTGTTATAATGATTTCCCATTTATAATGTAAACATTTTTTCGGTCCCTTGAGAAACATTATAATAGGGTTCTACTGTACTGACTCAAGGCACAAAGTTACTGTGTTAAACAAATAAACTTCCCGATTTAAATTATAAGTGGTTGTGTTGCAGTTTAACACTATATTTAATACACTTTTGTATTACTATAATACACGTTTATAAGCAATAAGAAACAAGTAAAATTTATATTTACGTACATATTTCCCGTGATTGCTATTTAGTGCACTTAACAGCTGAGTTTGTGCACGGGTTTGGCACTACAGGTAAGGTACTCAGCCGTATTTGTAAACAAAGATTGGTGAAAGGTTAACAAATGTTGCAAAGGCAGTTATACATGGAAAATAAACATTGGATAAGTACTTGGTTGTAAGTAATTACTGTTTTACAAATATAGCTTCGTCTTCATAATCTTCAGTACTAACTTATTATCTTTATGTAAAAATTAACACAGCAATCCTCGAAGGTGCAGGCAAATATTAGTTCCCTTAGGCTTAAATGGTAAAGTGTTAAAAATTGGGGGCGAGCATTAAGGTAATTTATAAGCGGACGTGACAAAGTTACGTCTCACTCTAATCGTTCCATAATCCTGCATCTGTGCACTGGTAGGTCAGGGGGGAGTATTGTCTATAGAATCAGTTGTTGCACCTTTGCAGGCAGCAGCTGAGTGAAGTATCACCTATTCTGCCATTAAAAAGAGTATTTTCACTCTATCTCACCCCATTTCAAGGTTTTTTTTTCCAACCGTACTTCACACACTTCTCTTTCGAGTAGTAGAGGGGTGAAAAACTCTATTTGGCCATCTGCTCTAGTTGCAAATTTGGTTTAAGTACTGGTGAATCTCTAAATGTACTTCTAAAACACTTTCATTTGGACAACAGACAAAAACAATATACGCAGACAATAATAGTAGGTAATTGCCACATGGGTGGAGCATGTGAAAGGGTAGGGCTCTATTGAACTTGTCCTTACACATCACTTTGTCTGTTGTCCCACTGAAAGTGTTTTAGCTGTACATTTAGAGATTCACCAATACTTAAACCAAATTTGCAACTTGTAAACATTGAAATATAACACAAAAAAATCTTAAATAAGGCACTGTGGTGAACACGTTTTCCAACTCGGTTCCAATTGTGTCTACTCTACCTAAGCCTAATTTACGTATGTTTAATTCTTGAGGTCAGAGCTTAAATTAGGAGTTGTGTTGCTGCCTTTTATGTATTTATTAGGTGCCTTTTCTTTCTAAAATAGTAGTATTTCGTGCTCTATGAATATATGTATGTTTTCCAGTTGTGAGCAAATTTACATAATTTATTGTGAGCAAATTAACATAATTTATTGTAAACACAATTATTATTACTAATTTAATGAGGGGTAACCAAATATTTCAAATATGCTCAGAAAGTGATAAAATATTTAAAGACTTGTGAGTGGAAAATTTATTCTTGTGTAAAATTAATGTGGGATATTTTTACTTCAATTCTTATTGATATTGAGTATTGTATTTTCTTTAATTAAGCCATCACAGCCCTTTTTACGTGGCTCTCTGCAAGTGTATTAGCTGACAGAAAAGTTTGTTTGACTTGTGTGAGTGTTGGGGTGGCCTGCCTGCAGGAGCTTACACTTCTTAACCACTGCTAGCCATTTCACTACCCACTAACAGGACTTTTGTCCTAGCCTAGGTATCTTCATTCATCAAGGGCTCGGCCTTCCACCGAGTTTTCTAGGCACTCACCTCTCTCTTGCTTTACCTACAGAAAAACGGGGCCATAGGTCAGTCTCACCTTTTGACTCCCACTGCATTAGGGGGCCACAGGCCATTCCTCTCTTTACCTTTCTAACATATCCGAAACCCTGTTGCTGGAAGTGAAACCCAAAAGTAGTGAAACATGGGGGGAATAGACTATTATCGTGAGGCTCCTTTAATCTTAACAACAGTGCTAGTGAAAATAATCAGTGTCAATGAAGATTGTATCTGTGGAGCTATTATACCAGTGGAATTCAGCATATCGTTGAAACAAATTCATCTCAATATATCATGACAGAAGTGTATTAGAACTGCGTATTACTCCAGAAGTGTTATCCCTCAAGGAACTCAGATACCAGGCCGCTCTAGCATGATGCCAATCTTACCCTCAAGTTAAGAAACAATTACTGGGGGTTATCCTCGAGTTAGTAAGAGTATTGGGATGTGGACCCACGCTCCCTGAACTTAGTTTAAGATACTAGGGGCGGCGATCCTCCAGACTCCTACTGATAAAATCCATGAGCCAATTTCTGTGCTATTTCCGACCCATGCGCAAACTACCTTACCATGCAGAAATCTCCCCCGAAGCTAACATCTCCATTGCATCGACTGTTACAGCAGTTAATTAATGTGCGGAGAACTGAAGACAGCTTAGAAGCCACCATCACGAAGTCAACAGGTCCTACTCAGACAATTATCATAAAATGGCATAGACCTTCTTCCTTTTGAGATAAGTAAGAAGTTGTCCTGTCATCTCTGCTATTGAGGAAAATATTTTTTACAAGTCAGGGAGTCACTCCCCTGAGATGCAGGACCCTCTCAATGCCTTTGGGAGAATCCTTCTCAGGTCTCAAAGCCTCTCGAACTAGTCCGGCATCACCAAGAACCCTGTTAGTGGACCTAGCTGATGTTGCAATCTGTCCTTTAAAGCAGGGCAAGGCGATGATGTGATTTTGCACTGTGAAGTATTGAAGGTTTATATTGTTGTACCAGATGCACTGCGTGCGGTGCACATGTTGCAAGCTTTATGAGATTTGTACATTTGCTGGTCCTTACATGTTGACAGTCTACTCGCACAAGTATACAGTGTTTACTTATGTTTAAGCTGCTCTCAGTTCTAAGCCACACCTAAATTTTGGTGAAATTTTGGTAAAAAATAAAAAGTTGATTCTCAGTTCTTAGCAGCAAATTTTTTTTTCTAGTGAAATTTCCTCTATTTCTGGAATGCAGCTTGATTTCATCTCCTGAATGCCTCTTCTGGAGCTTTTGGACAAAAGTTACTACATCACTGCCATTCCTCCAGAGAAATACATTTGTTTTGATCCATCTATTCTGAAGTGTGTACCTGCTGCCATTTTTCCATTACTTTCAGGAAAAGAAATAACATAGTTTTTCCCATAGAAGCAGGACTTAGTTTTCTGTAGTAGGCCTTCATGAAATATATAATAAACATCTTGGCCTAATTTATACTATATTATAATTACAAAATGTCATTGTCAACGTACAAATATCTTATCTGTCTCTAATACCTACTTGTTTTGCATGAGCAAATTAGGGGATTTGATCATTAAATTTATATGGCTGCAGTGTTGTTCAACCAGCAATTGATGTTTTGCCCGCAACATAACAGCACTGTTCCTTATGTGTGTAGTTACAGTCTTTGTTAGATAACATATCTGCTAGTCATGACGTCACAATGACGGACAGAGTTTAGAAATGAGTTTGTTTTTGTATGGAGCATTTGTGAAATCTTTTTAACTGCAAAATTATTGTGCAAAAATGGTAATGCTGTATATGTGCAGCATAATACTTTTAATAATGGAAAGAAGTGAAAATATTTTCCTCCTTGCACCAGAGTCGGGACAAACAAAGCCTGCTGCATATCTATACATGTTACACTTCTGTTTCTTCTAGGAATCTCAGGTGTTAATAAGGGGTTTACGTAGATTCATTTTTGTTTCCCCTCGCTGAGTACACACTAAAATTCGGGCCGTACCACTACCCACTGTGTCATCTTTAAGGCATCATGTGGTCTCTCCAAGTTTCCTGTGTTGTTGGTCCAGTCTTTATAATTTTTACTGGTCTTGACTCTTGGACTTAAGCATGATTTAATTTCACATTGCTTTCTATCACGAATTCAGCAAATGTCTGAACATGAAGACTGGGACGAAAGATGGGAAACTCTGTTTTAAATTAGATCACACAATCTTTGTAGGAAACTTCAGTTGAATGATTAGAATTTTTGAATGCTTTGAACAATCTGTGCACATTATGATCAGGCTTCAGGTATTCCTTTTTCGAAATTTACCTTAAATTTAAATTTGAACAAGTTACTATACAACTTGTCTTTATTGTGTTCTGTGCTGTATATCACAATGATTATTACTTTATGCTGTCGAAGGTTTTAGTGTTACATTTTGAATCGTAGTCCTGGTTAGTTGAACATTACAACTTGTTTTTTTTAACTACAGGAAATTTTAATTTGCTCTAAGGTGCCCTATTTATTTGTAAGGAATGTACTTTCATCTTCTAGGTTTAACGAGTGCGTATTTTTTTTACAAAACTGTTTTTAATTGTGCGTGAGTTGGCATTGTTACATGCTCTGTCCAGATGTGGAAGTTGCAGTGTTTATATGCAATGTTTTGTTATACTGTGCATGTTAGTATCCATGCATGTGGTGTAGTCAATGCCCTCGTCACTGTAACACGTGGATGGAAAGCGCAAGTGGAGTTACTAAGTAGTATATAGGTAGGTTAGTGTGAGTATGGTGCATGTGAACTAAACTAGTCATGTGACATTTTTTCGAGACCAGTGCAAGTGCTTCATTTGGCACTCTGCATGCAATTATTGTTTTGCTGTAGAGGAGTGAAGGCATCCGTGGCTGCAGTACGGTCATGCGAGCAGCAAGGTATTAATTTCAAGCTCAAACAAAGACATAAAATTTATATCGGCCTGAGGTAGAAGAAGAGTCCTTGACCAGCTCTCGCAGTGTTGAATTTTTCCTATGCCAGTGATCTGTACCTGTTTGCTTTCTCGTGATCTTGGAATGCAGTTGGAGGTGCTCATTCACGAGTTGACAATGCAGGTTGTGAGTCTAGTGTTGCACAGGGCAGGCTACAGTGCATACAGTGCAAGGGTAGATCATGGTACACAGAGTTAGATGCATTGGTAGACTGGAATTTTATAAAATAAACAAAGTTTATAAAAGTCCATGAGTTTATGTTAAATGGTTGACAGTTACCCCTTCCCATACTACAGGTATGCGAGAGGAAGATTGCAACAATCTTCTCGCCCAAAATACATACACTGCAACATTGTTGCGTAGACTAGGGATAGTGCTGCCTGTACGGGACCGCAGTGCCTCATCTCCATTAGAGGTTGAGTGCTTGTTTCTTAGGGTCAGTGTCATCATAGTGTGGTGATACAATAGATCGGAGATCATAGACCACATTGTCAACCTTAAATAGTTGAAGGAGCACCTGGGCCAGCACAAGTGGGTGATACCCAGGTGGGTACAATGGGCAGAGAAGTACGCCCGCAAGACTGACAGCCACCACGTTGATGTCGACCATGTGTGAGAACCACAACCATCCCTCTTCCTACCCCTCCCGCCACACACAAAACATTCCCTTGATGAATGGCTTTCCAATCCGGGATATCCCCATTTTTTGATAGACTTGGAGGGTCAGGAGAGTGCAAGGCAAATGCAGTTAAGAAAGTGCATTATCACAGGTACACCTACCCTACGTGAAGTAGGCTTGTTCCTGTGGAGACGGGAGGTCATACCTCTCTCCCGCTAGTCATATACCCAACGAAGATTCATTAGAAGCGGTCAAGGAAGGGTGGTAGTACACTTTTATTGAGGTAGAAATTGACTCCCCATTGTCATCCGAGCCAGTGGAGTGGGCACAGAGCCTCTATGCACAGATAACTTGGCAGCAGAGAGGCAGGAAGACTGACACAGGAGAATAAGTAGGGTGGAGGAAGATCATTAGTAAAGAAGGAGGGAGGGAGCCTGTATGATGACATAGTTACTATCTGAAAAGACTGTGACCTGCTGCACGAGACATGCCTCTACCAACTGAGCAGAAGGGAGTGACAAAATGTTACTGCTGGTTTTAAAATCCTTCAAAGTTAGGACTTGAATCAGCGTTGTTCTGTTACGTGGTTGTAAAGCATTAGTTTTCTATAAAATTAGAGCAGGACATATTTCGTTATTAACAGTTTTTTCAAGACAAAGTGAGAGGAATAGTAATTCCTTGTTTGCACTAAGTTTTTTTATTTGTAGATTAACAATTTTCGAATAAAATTTTTGGTTAAGTTACGTTACCCAGAGTTTTAATAATACTTAACAGTTAATTTAGTGTTTATTTGGTAATGACATTAGTTAATGTAACTAATTAAATAGAAGAGAAAGTGAAATATTTTTCTTGTACATATCAACAAAGAAGTGTAAGTCTTTCTAATTAATAACTGTATTAAATTTCACAGATTCCCTTGTAATTTTGGAGGTGAGAATTGTATGTGCAGTAGCAGTATTATTGGTGGGTAATTGAAATTCATAAAGAAAGTCTGTCTGTTTCTTTACACTTCTGTCAATAGTTTTTATCACAATGCAATCTTATTTGTCTCATTCTTTTAGACTCATATTTGGGGGAACTGACTTGATAATTTTTTATGTATAAAGGTGCTGTGTTCTTGTTTCTTTATAAAACTTTATTTTTCCCAAGCTACAGTCATCTGAACAGAAGCCTGGACTATCATATGGTCAGGTAAGGTAGAGCAGGTTCTGTGAACAATTCGTTTGTTGTGTATGAAAGTGCAGGTAAGATGGGTCAACTATACAAGCCTGTGTTTTGAGGAACTTGAACTCAACGTGGAGCCAGGAAGGTATGCACCATGCCAGGTCTAGTGTCTGAGTGAACTGTTGGGTGATGGTTTGGCTCATTGTAGGTACAACATGAAGATAACAAGGAAGCCTTATATCCCAGGTAATAATGTTAAGATTTGGGCATCTATCATGTTTACTGCTGCAGGTGATGATGTTTCCATTTTGGTGGTTGCTTTAGCATTTAAGGACGCTTTCACCTTCCCCCTATCACTACCCTTTAATAAATATTGCAACATTCCGTTACAGAACTAATGTAATGTTTTGTACTTTGTTTTTGTAGAAGTAACTTCAGTAATTTTTAACAGTTTTGGGGGCATTTAAATGTACACATGTCTAATGTAGCCTAATGTTAGTTAACAATTTTGGTTCTAAAATAAACCTAAGATATAAATTGAACAGTAGACTTCATACAGGCTGTACATTTGGTATTGGGACTGATTTTTTTAACTGTTTGCAAAAAGAGCAGAAGAACACTAGTCCTTTGTCGCCACAAATATCTTCTTTTTAACAGAAAGATCTAGGCATAATTTGTATCTAGATCATGAATAAATGACCCACTGTAGTAACAATTTCGACTAAAAGTCTAATGCTCGCATTAAGACATTAAAACCAAGTAAAAATCAAAAATTTCATAAACTCTGCACGGTCTTCCAATGCTTCCCATATGGGAGTAAACAACATTTTCTTCACTTAACAAGATAGCCGACCCTCTCTCTTTCCTTTCCCCACCAGGCTTCACACCCCCTGCCCAAGGTTTGTGCTTATGCTCCATCTGTCCTATTTACTTTTCTCTGGTTTAATCACCTGTTGTCTCTTTCTTCATTGCACTCTTTTACTTATCTGAAATTCACTGCTAAAACTAAAGTACAACAAAATGAGATGCAAAATATAACACAAATTATAGAACCACCTGTAAAATTGAAATATTAGTTCACAATTCCGCACTAAAATAATATTTCTGTCACTTTCAGAAAAACAAATGAAAACACATCATCACTCATGCTGTGCATGATGCAATCGCAAAAGGTTCTTGTGTGGGCCGACGTACATTCTTGTCAATTGTTCCGCAGGATGTCACCTCTAACAACTGCAATGTTTAATGACTAAATTGTGTAGATAGAGATGATCAAGTACTTACAGAATCATACTTGCAGGTAGCAGAACACAAAAACAGATGAACAACACATTTTTCTTGGAGTTGCGCAGTCGTGTTCTTTCATTGGCCAAGCCAGCTAAATTTCCAGCCACAACCTAGTTCGTCCCTCGTCCTCTAGGTGTATTAGCTACCAGCCATCGTTTACCTGCCCACCATGCTGCAGTGTGTGATTACTCACCACCTGTGGAATTTGGCTTGGCCATGTCGCTACCGTGCAACCGCGCGAAAAAGGTGTTGTCCATCTGTTTTTTTGTGTTTTCTTACCTGCAAGTATGATTCTGTAAGTACTTATGCATCTCTGCCCACATGTTTTTGTAATTAGTAGCTTAGCGCCGTTTCCCACCTTCTCTTTGTTTACATTAAACTACAATGTTTATTGTAATCTATGCTAAACATAAATGTAAACTACAAACTGTATAATATTTCCTGAAAATAAACATATTGCTACAACATTCCATTAAACAATTTTCAATATTTTAGTTTTTTTTACATAAATACAGAAGAACTATTGTAGTGCGACCTACCCGTGCACTGTCTCTCCGTTCAGGGTTCATAATTTAAGATGCCTCGACTAGCTATTTTCTCAGCGGCAGTAAACATCAGCTCATTCACTCTTCGTCGAGGGTACGAAAGAAACAAAGGCGACGGAGAAATCTATTCTGCTAAATATTCATCTGCCCGGCAATTTAAATAAGTGATAGTCATTTA
>PNEQ01094309.1:0-10144 GCA_003012365.1 Medauroidea extradentata | reverse complement strand
TTATATTTTGCCTTGTTTGGATTATTTAAATTTCAAGTAGCCTCTTAGCTTGCTTCTCCTGGAATGGGATTTATGTGGCAGGCTAGTCGTAGTTCTCTTGCTTGGAAGCACGTACAGAGAAGTGCTGGCTTTTAAAATTTCAAATAAGCTCTGAGCTAGCCTGTGCTTTGGACGGATTTATCTGGCAGGCAGGTCAGAGAGGTCAGAGTTCACTCGCTTGGAGGCACGTACATGGACGTGCTGGAATGCGGGGGCTCTGCAGGGCGTTTCTCGATCAACGTGGGTGGTAGTGTCGGGCGCAAAACTCCGTGAAGGTGTTGATCCACGACAGATTGATGATGCTGCACATCCCCAATTAATAAACTAATGAATATTTAGCTGGTATAATGGAATTAAACGCTTTGTAAATTTATCAGTATCTATGTTACGTACAATCTTTAGGTTATAAACGTTAATTAACCAGCTTTTTAGGCGAGTTGGATCCTGATGCATCCCTCCGCCGCTCGGCCGAGTAAGTCCGAGTGTCCGCCCAGGAAAGTTAGTCGTCGTACATCGGAGCTCGTGACCGGTCGCCGGGAGATGGCCGGCTGAATGTTTTGAGCAGTCGGAGTGTCATGGCGGGACAGGGAGGACGTGTACGGGAGCGCTGGCGCGGGGAAGTCAAGCCTCGTGGGCGAAATCGCTCTGATTAAATTTCATCTGGTTTAAAATTTTACGTTTCTCTTGTGTACTCGGTAGCTCCAGGCGTGCCAAGGTATAGCACCATATAGAATAGTATAGCCATCTTCATGAGTGAAGCAAATTACGAGTACTAAGTTTGTAAACCGCAATACCGTGCGTATCTATTGTCTTGGGCAGACACTCGGGAGTAGTTGTTTTGGGCGAACTATCTCTGGTCATGTCACCGGTTAATCTTGTTATTTTGGTTGTTGACAATGTACACCTATTTATATTGGATCACAATCGCAGCTGCAAATAAATAATCGTAAAACAAAGAGGGGTGTTTCTTTTGGTATCGTCATCCTGCAAGAGACATCTCTCAGTAACAACAATAACCCAAAGCACGTAAACCCATTACACGTGTCGCAGTGTGCCAAGGAACTACATATATAACTCTACAGACGACACATACAACACGGCAGAGCGAAGCAGCACCATTACATTCTGTTGCCGCGAACAGGAACACATAACCTCCAACATCTAGATAATAACTACAACAGAGCGACGTAGGAGACCCACTACATTCTGCCGCCCCGAACAGGGACGTAACCTCTATATATCTATATAAACAAACAACACCACAGAAGAAGAAGCAGCCCCGTTACATTGTGTGCAAACTGTGTGGTTATCTATGTGGACCTAATTTCTCAGCATGACTCATAAGGATACTCTTTAATGAGTGGAATTCAAGATGGTGTGACTGTAAGTTTACACGTGATACATTGTGCTTTTGTTAGTAGTTGCACAAGCAAATGTGTTACAACTGTACTTCATTTGCTACAATAATTTGCTGGTTGAACATACACACAATTTCTCTATGTTATTTTACCAAAATTACACCAGACCTCCAATTTTACGGATACTCATGATTCCATTCTTCACATTCGTAACATTGCTACCGTACATTTTTTTTTCGTATTGTGCACCTTTTATCAATCTGCAGCTAATAATTTTCGTTAATGAGAATTTGTTTCTTTTTTACCTGTTGGAATTAACTACCAACCGGCCTGTGTAGATTACCATCACATCTCAGAATTACCAAGCCATGTGCTTTGTGGCTATTGAATACGTACAACGTTAGGTGTCCCCAGTGAATCGAGGTTGCTCGGTAACGTACGTGTGAGCCCAGCCTACTATTATAGTGATGTTCTTGTGTCTTACGTTCCAGTTTGTCAGTGTTTTGGCAAGCAAACAATGCCAGCTGAAGTCTGACTGGTATATTTATTCCTGCTTAAAATGATGTTACCATCTCCAGAAACATTATAATCTACAGTAGTATTTATACCAATCATGCTACAAGGTCACAGTCATCTCCCCTCTCCACAAGTAAGTAAAACCTCTTTATAACAACCCCTTTTATAACAACCACCTCTCTATAACAACCACCTCTCTATAACAACCCTTTCTTCAAGAACTGTGGGATTTTAAAATAGGAGTTTTACTGTACAATCAAACTTCTTTATAAAGACCACCCCTATATAAAGACCATATTCTAGGGAACCATGAGGGGTCTTTATAGAGAGGTTTTACTGTATTTTGTTTAGTCTTGCAAGGTCACTGATCATGAGGACAGTGCAGTATGCTGTTGCCAAGTTTCTGACTGACTGGCGATGTACCACGGCGCGCGGTAAATGTTTGCCAGACATCAGCATCCTCATTTCTCAATAAATACACACAAGTGGCCTATGTAAGATACATTAGCTTTTCCAAATATGAGTTTACAACTTTTTGGGGGGAGGGGGTGTCTTATGTGCATGGCTGGCCTTATGTACACGGGGAAGCCAATGTGGGCGTAAATACGGTAACATATCCGTGCTTCTTCCTTCTAAATGTCTCACCCCAAGATTAAGCCCAGTAAATTATTTGATGAAAGTAACGATACCAGTAGCCGAGAGGAAGCAAGATCGAAGGCAGCTTACTCCACTTTAGTCAGTGCCATAAACCACAGGAAGACAAAGTAGTCATAATTCCTGCAGTACCTGGTCAGGGCGACGCCCCAACCCTACCAGAGCTTTGCTCCTTGTATGCTTCTAAGCAAACCTCGCCAACTAATCAGACATATACAGCCAGAATCTCCGCAAAGAAGAGACGCTTAATCGAAACACTCTTCTAGGTGAGTGGTAGTAACTGTCTAGACTTATAAAGTGAAAATTTCTGTCCCTCTAAAACACCAGCGATCATACCTGGCCCAAAGTTCGACTACCACTCGTTGAGTAGAGGATAGGTCGCTGGCTCCTATACCTACCTAGTGCCCCCCCCCCCCACATGTCTCATGCTCAATCAATCAGCACTTGGTAGGACAACACTACGACAAATTAAACTGTGAAACACAAACACGAGGTAACAATATGTTATAATGTTTCGCCAATGCTTAAAAAACGCTTGAGTGCAAAGTACTTATTGTGAGTAGAATCCAGTTTGGTGAACATGCATGGCGGCCTACAGGCTACAATGGCTGTCACTGTGTGTATTCATTTATTACTTTACTGTTGTCTTGCAAACTTTTAATTTAGTTTTCTTTGCAAATTGATTTTTCATGGCAACTTCGTAAAATTTGTTGGAGGAGTGGGAGAGAGGTGGAAAGATAGACAGTTTGGCAGTGTTAGTCATCCCTTCTCACATGTTGATGGTACACGGGCAGCCTAACACACCAGGTACACGACTGACGTGCGTTCCATTGGAATTTATCCCGCCAAATTATTTTTTTTTTGTTTCACGGCTGTGACTTGCTAATTGTTGTTAACTGCGGTATGTTATGGTTGTTGGCTAACAGACCTTTTAAAGTTATCTTAAATTCCAAGGAAACATGCCCAAGGATTTTGATTTTAATTTTTTTTATGAGGAGGGGGGTTAAAAATATGAAGCCACATTTAATAAAACATCAATTTAGAGTAAACATTTTTGAGATCCTGAGGCATTTCCTTAAATCTGGGTTCTACTATAGTAAAAATGGAGCTGTGGGAATCTTACACACTAGTTCAGTGCTTGTCTCGTGGTGATGTAGCATTTGATGCGTGCTACAAGGTAGCCCCAAGAACTCATTTTAGAAGCTTTCTCAGCCTCAAACACGCAGGTAGGTGCCACGCCCTTTAAATGCATTGTTTTTCTGTGTTCCATTTCTTTCTTTGCATTGCAGTTGGAATAAAATTTACAATGCTGAATTATCTATTTGTGTTGTAAATTATGCCAACATCGTAAGCTAAACCGAGACGTTTAACAGACATACCAGGATCTAAATTTTTAGTATCTTTGACTTTCTCTTTTATGGATAGAATTTTTTTCCTTTGTTTGCTACTACCTGACTTGCTGCCACCACCAGGAAGTTTAAGTTTGGTAAACATTATCCATAGATAGTCGCACACTGCACCGCTAGCACCTTTGAAACAAGACTAACCTAGATTAACACTCTGCTACCCCACAACCCTAGTCAATTGTTACTGTCAAGTGTTATCTCTGCATGCGTCAACTAAACTGAGTGGAATCACGATGACAGTTGAATTTAATCTTTTGCCACGCTCTGTGTATTCTTCCACACCTCAGATTACATATGGATAATAGAAGTTTCAGATAAGAGCATTATGGATACAGGATACTCCACTGTAATATGTAATAGTCTTCCGGTCGAAAGTATACCTCTGAACTGCACTAAAAATATGAGAATACGAAACTCCACAAGTACCTCCATGCGAGAGCTAAGTCCGTTGTCCGTTCTGAATTTTTCTACAGAAAACAGGACAATACATAAATAAAATACAGTCGAACCTCAGTCTAACGTTTCTCAGGGGACTGACAAAAAATTTCAATTCATGCAGACATTCAATGAATGTGGTCTTAAAATGCAGACAAATAAGAAGTGGGACCACAGAATGTGTTCCATAGTTCTGCTCGGCACCGCGTATAAGGGTGATAGTGCAACTGCACGACTATTGTCAAGTTGGTTGATAGATAGCTCCACTACAACATATACTGACATTCAAGCAGGCCAAAATGTCATTTTGTGACATCCTTCCCTAAAATCATCTAAAAGTATATGTATAAGTTGTAGTTGCAGGGAATCGCTATCACAACTAGTACGTTACCTACGTGAAAATAAATTAGGAGTTCTAGGAGTGTGCAATATACATACTGTCTCATTTATTTCCCAAAACTGACATAGCCATTGCAGAAAGTTTCTACATACTATGGCAAATAGGCAGCACTACCATTGTCCTTTCCAGTGATGCGTAATGCACATTTTATAAATAGCATCATTCAAACAAACTACCGTATTGTACATTCAAGTCTAAGTCACACCCCACTTTTAGAGCTACGAATGTTAAAAAAAAAGTTTATATGCGAGTCTAAGACGCACTCCAGCTCTTCTTTACAAAACAAGTCTGACCTTACCATCACGTGAACTGTCACTTGTCGCCCCACCAGCCCAAAGCAAAGCTACATGCAGTCATGTTGTATATAAAAGCGAAAGCTGCTGCACCGCCTCCCTCCCCCTCCCCCATAAATGTCAGATAGTCACGTGCAGCTTCCATACTGTCTCGTCGCAGCTGAGCCACATGTTTATCTTCCCCCCTCCCCCCTTCAACGTCACAGCCACTTTGGTTACCGTGTATGGCAGAAGATCCAGATCTGGAAGGGAAAGGGAAGATAGAGACTGCACTTTATTATCCCATAAAAAAGGACAAGCACCTTCTCTTATTTCATAAAAGAAACAAAAATTAAAACAACTCACTGCACTTTTTACTTTCATAAAAAAAAAGTCGAAAAGGATAAGCACATCTCTAATTTCATAAAAGAAGCAAAAATTAAAGAACCCAGTGTTATCTCGAAACACGTCACACACTTTCAGTTCAACATGCAGCTTAAACATTTTTTTCTACTACTCTCCAAATATATTCGTACCACTAAGCACAAAAAATTGCTAGTAAATGCCCTTGGATACACAAGGCACACAAACTTCTGCAATTAAATAGCAACAAAGCCAGTGAAGAACAAGGGCGACCAAAAAAATACCGATAACTCTACCACTGTATTAGTGTTACCACAGTTTGTGTCGCCACACGTCTTTTCTCTATCATTGTTTTTAAGTTCAGACAGTACCTATTGACCTTGAAAACTTCCCCTGTGTTATCGAAGGCTTGGCACATGAGGCATGTGGCTGTGAATTTCGCTGCGGTGTTAAAACAGTCTAAGACTCAAATACAACTCGTTTTCGTTACCATTCGCGAAGTGAATTGAGACTGTGTTTTTGTTCATGCTTATTTCTAGATTAATGACGCGATACTCCACTTTGTATGTACATGCACGGAACAAATAGTTTTTGCAAATTTTTTTTTGTCTACATCTTTTAAAATGCTGGTGAATGTAAGATGCCATCGATTCTAAGACGCAGTCCACTTTTAGGTCTCAGAAAGCCTCAAAAAATGTACGTCTTACAAGCAAGTAAATACGGAATGTATCAAGTTAATTGTTTCAACTACGTATGTACAATATTAAAACAAAAAAAAATTGATTTTGGGTTATTACTGATAGGGGTCATGCAAGAATGTATATCATGGGATGGCATTTATTAGCGGTGAGAGGCGAGAGAGTTAAGACGTTGAGAAATAGCCCACAGGAAGATCTAACTGAGCATTTGCACATGCACCAGAATAACAGGAATGTACTGTATTTACTCGTGTATAACACGCACTTTTATTCCAAAAGAACTGATAAAAATTCAGGGGTACGTCCAGGAAAATAGAAAAAAAAATATGAAGGAAAGATTAGTGGTCTGGGTGGGAAGGGGTGGGGTGAGTAGGCGAAGTTAAAGTTGTAAATTGAGGGGTGTCAAGAGTAGGGAGCACAGAAAAAAAAGGCCCTGCAGAAAGGAAGAAAAAAGAGCATCATTCTTTCTTTTTCCTTTCCCCACCCCCTCAAACACACCAGGAGAGATAAAAAAAAAAGGCAAGCTTGCTGCTGTCAGGCATGTTATCTTAGGGGTTAGGGTATCTCAATGGCTTGGGGAGGAAGGGGGGCATGCTGGAAGTGGCTGGCACAGCAGAGCAAGAGAGAGGGAATGTTGTTCGGGCACACATGTGCAAGCAAGCGAGGCGAGGCGGGGCTGGCAGACAGCAAGTGATCTTGGCAGAGAGACAAGCCACCCCACCCCTCCTGGCTCGCCACCACCCTCTCTGCCTTCACATTCTTAACCAGTGTGAATGTTTCCTTTCTTTCCCCCTCCTCCCTTGCTCACTTCATCACAGCGCCCCTCCTGCTGTTTCACCTCCCTCCGCTCATCCCTGTTTTTTTACATACTAGTGAGGCACTAAAAATTTTTCCCTCTAACTTATTGCAAACAATCATGGTGCGCACTATACACGAGGGCGCACCATACATGAGTTTTTTCACTAGTACAGCCTCCATTTTGGCCTCTTACGTTGATGTGGCAGGAGGAGCAGGCCGGCTTGATATGGGCACACGCCATTTTCAAACCATTACTGCCACATTTTTTACAAATTCTCACCATTTTTGTTCTATTTTTAATGTTGTGGTTTGCTGAGAGGTAACTGCAACTCTACAACTCATACAGTCATACTGCACTGCAGTAAATTTGATAATATACAGTGAACTCTCTGTAACCCGGACCTCGATGTCCTGGACATCACATAACTCTAACAGAATTTCAAAAAACAAAGTTAATTTTCACTAAATAATTTTTTGGTTCAAAGGCATATGACAACAGATTGTGCTTAATTAAAATCCATTACAGTATATTTTAGAACAGTATCAAGCTTTATAACGTAGTTGTTTATCGCTACTTAAGACTTTAATAATCCCACCGTACAATATCTGGCAAATTCAATGTGGTTAAATGTTGCTAGCGAGGCGCGCGAGTGAAGATGCAACGTAGCAGGCTGACCTCACTTCTTTATCTTTCCTCCCTCTTCACCGGGTGAGCCAGGCACACACGTGTCATAAACAAACATTTCAGTGTGGTGCTTGTGAAATGCATGGCTAACTACAGGTCACAATGGCACCCAAATAGAAATTTATTTTATTCTGGTATGCGCAATGAATTCAGGAATGCAAAACACACTGTTTTGGACATTAAAAAGAAAAATTCAAGGCCATTGCTTTGTAGAAAAGGTTGTTAGAGGGTTTTATCGCCCTTTAACAACCAGGTCTTAAGAGCCGATGAGGGTGAAGTGAGGCGAAAGAACAACACAACATCCATGCCCGAGTCAGGATTCGAACCCAGGCCCTCTCATACAATAGACGGTGCCTAACAGACTACGCTACGGAGGCCAGCGCGATGGAGAAAAAACCAGGGTGTAATCAACTGGAAAGGGATGGGGGCAGCAGCAAAAAGAGGAATTTGCCCCGGAGAATACATTCTATAGAGCCTCGCTTTTGAATAAAAAATATAAGTTAAATGAGTTATAAATTAAAGTGAATGGGCATTTTAAAGTTCCCATTAACCTTGATGGTTTCTGTGACATGTATTTTAAGTTTCAAGTACGTTTAAAGATGTCACTAATATCTAATGCGGGGGTCAGTACTATGATGGCATAGCCAACATGTAAGTAAATATAGAGGCCAACAAGCGCACATTTACACAGCAACTACAAAACAAGGGAAGGGGGAGGCTCAGACTTACATTACCCGTTGCTTAGTTAAATGTGCTTAGTAAAAGTTGCCCCTGGTCTCATGTTCTAACAAATTATCCTTGCAAGTCACAACTGAGAACTAAGCACATTTAACTAAGCAAATTTCTGTTACATGCAGTAATTTAGACACTTGTCCGTTACGTAGCAATTCATGCTCTTGAACGGATGCTACTGTTTTTAGGTCTTATTTTCTTGGGTTTGTTTCTTTTTGGGGGTTTGAGTTTCTTTAGTTTCTGTTGAGGGGTTTTTCTTGAGTTTTGAGTTGGGGCCTAAGCAGTGTGTCTGTTTGCCCCTATTTGATTTGAACCTCGAGGCTGGCTTCGGCCGCCTCTTAATGAGGGAGGGATCGCCCCGGTTGACGGTGCCTTAGCCTCCCCTTCCCCACCGGACCTTCCGCTCCACTGGCCATGGAGGGTGGGACCTGGAGGGAGGGGGGGTCGAGTTCCGCCGACCGGCGGCAGGGGCGCTAGCGAGGCGAGCGAGCCGCGGCGTCGCGGCACGTAGAGAGGAGAGAGTCACTCTCAGGTTGGAAGCCGAGCAGCTCACATCGCGAGCTCTGGGATCTGGGCTTGTGCCTTGGTTGGCGGTAACTCACGTGTAGAAGAATGGAAGGGCCGGGGGGGGGGGGGCGAGAAGTACGCAAGCATAGCTCGCGCTGTCGTGCTGAAGGAGGACATGAGTGATCTTTTCTGCTCAGGGAGTGGTGAGCGTCCTTAACTTGAAAGGTTCAGCGAGGATTTTGGTGAGTGACCAATTCCCTTAGGGTACATTTTCCCTCTCGCCTTCCCCATGAGTGCAAATTGGGGCGCGCCGGCAGTTGGGCTGTCGAAGTTTTTAGCGACAGCACTGTAGTGAGTGATAGCTCGCGCTTGGTTTAACACTGCATGCGGGACGCGACCGGTCGATTTCTGGGCCCAAATGGTTTTAACTTCGTGAAAATAACTCCACATATTTGGGGAGGAAAAGTGTTGAGCATCGGTGAGTGAGTGGTATAACATAGCTGCCCACGAGTCAAATGGGGGCGATGGTCAAAGGAGAGGATTAAAGTGCACTTGTATGTACATCAGATTCATCGATAATATGAGAGATTCTATATGCATTGTAATTTGAATTGTAATTTTATCAGTGTTCATGGATATTTAATGGCATATTGCGAAAACGAATGTAACTCATGTATAAAGGAGAATTACTTCTAGAATTGGTTATTACATGAATTTAAACTATATTGTGTTTTCTTTGCTCAAGAACGATGTGTCAAACAAAGTCCTGGTCCCTAATGAGCTATAAGCGTTGGTTAGTGGACATGGTTTTTTTTTCTTGCCCCTTGTGTATTTGGAGCTGGTAACTTATTTGGGAGTCATTTCTATTGAAAACGGCTCAATTTCACTGCGCCACTCTGCTCCCTTCTGGGGCAAGCGGCCGTCTTCTAAGACAATCGTTCTTGAGTAAGGGAATGTTGGTACAAGTAGGGATTTTCGTTTTGGGCTGTTTGTGTGCGGCATTTGAAATTCACGGCGCATCTACGTCCCTAAGCATGTCTGCGCCGTCGGATTTTTTGTATCGATTGGGCCGGGCCGACTTTGTTCTGTATTTGAATGAACGGGGCATCGTAGTGGCGGAAGATGAAACCGCCGTAGAGTTACGTCAAAGGGCTATCACTTGGTTCAAAGAGGAGGAAGAGAGGCGGAAAGACATAGTGCGGATAGATAAAGCAATTGTTAAGGAAAATAATGAGAGATGGACTAGAGATTTGATCAAGACGTTGCCTTGCGTTGACAGCG
>PNEQ01094308.1:0-10145 GCA_003012365.1 Medauroidea extradentata | reverse complement strand
TTAGATCTGGGTAGGCCTAAAAGTAAGAAAGCAGCTCGCGCAGCATCTGTGAACACTAGCTCATTTTCTTCTAATTTCTTACAGAACATCAACACTTTATTTACATACTCTCTCATGGAAAGGTCATTAGTTTTCTTGAACGTCACCATCTCTTCCAGCGTCGTAACAACATGCAAAGGATCTAAATCAATACTTAAAGCCGCAGTGTATACCATGCTTCTCGTGCTCGTGTGCACGCTTCCACATCTATGAGTAATGAATCGCCAATCCTTTGGATAATGAAGTTAAGAGCGTCTTTGTCCTTCGAGGCTTGTTTCGGGGTTAAGTCCTTATCTTCAATATGCATGTATCCAGGTTCAATTGCTTCCCACTATCGTCTCTGTTCTAATGCCGCCTGCACCCTTCGCGACCACGAAAACCAATTATCATCGCCCAACTTTTCAAACTCCTCCATTTTCTTCGCCATCTTGATGCTTTGTTTCACAAAAACACAAGTTACATTCCACTCGTATAAATATTTCTTTCAGTTCTTACACTTGTGTTTATATATGTTAAACTTAAGCACCACAGCATCCTGGGCCCATAACCTGTTAGTTTGTCAAAAAACAAAACCACTGTATTCAGAATCACACCTGCTTTAATAAATCCTTTATTGACATTCGTCCTCTGTATAAACATCCATACACCATTTTTCCAAGACTCCTGTTGCCAACATCTAAAAACAAAATTACCTTCACAGCAACACAACCTAACAAAATACAGTGAAAAAAAAATTAGATTGTTATTGCAACACAACCTTCAAAACTTCGTATTTTCGTATTTGTTATGTTTGAAGCAATTACTTCGCTTAGTAAACTCTACCAGCAAGGACAGTATTTCTAATCATACTGTTTCTGTTTCTATACATTAGTAATTTTAGTCCATGAACATGTGTAAACGAAATAATTTATTTAATACACTTTTTTTTGTATTCTAAATTTTTTTCGAATAAAAATAAATCCTGAAACATATGTACATTCACTAAACATATCCTAACCTTATATATGTAACACATACGTAAACACGTAGGTGTGTCTATCATAGGATTACATATTTACAATATTTTTGCATATAATGTGATACTGACTACCAGTGTATTATAAGAAAGCCAGCATGTTGTTGAGTCAGGTGCAGTATTATATAAGCCTTCACTACCGCTCATACACTGTTGAGTGTCACATTGTGCACGACAAGAATACATATCGAGCTGGCGTAGTTCACCAGACGTAGTGTAGGTCAGTTACACTTGCAGGTTTCTCTGCCACCAGGTTGACAGTGTATGGCGCACGTACAAGGATTACACTGAGTACAGATTACAACCTCTAAGTAAGTTAAATTATACATACACAGTCCATGTACTTGCTCGGATAGTGTCACGTCATGTTAGCAATAATACAAACGCTCAAGTTTCACTTAACCTGTTTGTAATGAATAACCACATGTCATAGATACAGCTTATTTACTACTACTTATAAAATAAATAAACATGATCACTTTGTATATTTTACAAACAAACATACTCGTTTTCGCACACATGCCAAACTAGTATAATCACAGTCAGTGCTGTACAAACCAGAAGCTGACAGAAGTACAGGTGACACACCTCCCTGATGTATTATTATTGGCTGTAGTTGCAATACTTTTATTTCATAATTACTTTTCGCTTGTGGTGTGGAGCAACACATACTCTAGTCGCAGTATTTTGGGTACTACTATTTTATAATTGCACCAAATATAAGTAGCCTAACGTTTTAGAAATTATTTATGACGACATTCTAGAGCAACAAAATATTGTTACGCCTCATATATTTATAATATTACTTGTCTATATCAAAATATTTTTGTTATAATAACTTACTCATATTAAGAACAAACTTGTTGAAAAAAACTAAGATGATTCAAACCGAAGAACCTAATGCAAATTGCAAAATTTATTAAAAATATTTTGACATCAAAGAAATGTGAAAAGGATAGAAACTTAGCTTATTTCACAATTTTTATTCACAAAGTTACGTACTTGCATTTACATTCACTGTGATGTGTCTTACGTGTAAAATCGAGATAGTTTACAACCAAAGTTGTAAAAATAAATAGTAAAGTGTATATTTTTCATGCTCGATTGTGCAGAAACATTAATTTTAAATATGAAACAATTAACGGAACAATATCATCAAAAGTCGTGTAAGTTGAGGAATCAGAAATATTTCATAAAGGCCTCAGCTGAGTTCTTGTAATTCTTGTTTGTCCGAGCGAATATTTTCATCTCTCAAGGACGTCGTTGTAGACCTAGATGTTGATTCCTACCTGTTGATTTGACGTTATTAGTTGTTGTGGAGAAGTTCCACTATGAAGACATGTAAGATGTAAGCCACGCACTGCTACAACAGCGAGTTTTATAATATACATTGCAGGGACCATAGTGAGCCTACACTGGTTTATAAGCCGGCACTTTTACGTTCTTTTCATGTCGAGCAACTTTCAAATTATTCTCCCCATTCCCTTTCATTTCCCCACCTCTTCTTTACAACACCTCTGGTTCAAGGTAGCAGGAACTGCAGGCGACTGACCTTGGTATCAACTTACCTCACAATAATAAGAGGATTCCTCCTTTAAGAGGTGATGTAAACACATTTAACATACTAACTAACTAATCTGAAGATCGTGGAGAGCATACCTTTGTAATTTTACAGTCGGACCAAACTCTCCTAGACTTTTAACATTTATCAAGATATATTTTCTACCAAATAAACTTGGACATTTTATAGGTTTATTATAAGAAGTCCTACCTTGTTCTGCACGTACTTGAAAACTATAATTATATAACTAAAATAATTTACAGCAAAAGTAGTGAGCTACTTAAAAAATAACTGATTTAATTTCCGTGATTATAATAATGTTTGCTGTCTGTACAGTATAATAATGCTTGCTATCGGTGCATTATAATAATGTTTGCTATCTGTACAAGTAGAGAACAATAATATTGCAGCTGTGACACGCTTGTAGACGTAAAATCTTAAATATAATCATTAATTGTTTCCGAGAAACAACAAGTTATGAATGTGTAAGCTTTGTGCAGTGAATGGTACAAATATAGAACTTTCTCAGCAGCATTAAACAATCCAGTTTAAACTTAATATAATAATATGTGCCTAAATTATAAAAATAATTAAAAATCGTTAGTTACTGGTAACAATGTTTGCCAGTTAGCTCCAGCACACTTAAAGACACTTAGTTCGCTTCTCTTACAAGGCAAAGAAAACAGTCTTTCTCTTCGGACAACTAATTTTTTCCTGGAAGTAATATTCTCCGCACTAAGTACACATTTCATGCAGACCTACGAACTATTCGCACGTTCAACATATGCATACCTGGTTTTAAAACGTAACATTAAACTTTGTAGCTCGTAGATAATTATATGCGATTAACTTTAAACTAAGTGCTTCGCAACACGTATAATAAATAATAATATATATTTATTGGGGTCAATACAAGTAAATATTTTTGAGAGTGGTGAAATATTTACACTAGTTCTCAGTTACAGGGAAGTTTCGTATTTAAAACAGTAAAGATGTGGCCTAATGGCTGGCATAAAATTATAGTGCTCGGTTTGTCCTAATCACAGCCTATACTATGATATATATATATATATATATATATATATATATATATATATATATATATATATATATATATATATAAACATAAATAAACTAGACGTGATGAGACATTTATATTTACAACAGCAGGGACTCCATTTTGTTGAGCTATTTGTGATTTAATTCGAGAGTTATACATCGGTTGTAAAGTTTATAGTACACAGTGTTCAATCAGACAAACTGAATGCATTTAGTTAGTATTTACGAAATAATTTTATAACGAGTATACATTTTTTATTTAACCGGACGGTACAGTAAAGAAACAATGGAATACAATCTGATTGAATGTTCTCTTCAGGGGCTGATCAATTGTTATGCAAGTATAGTTCAAGTTTTCTTGCTAGAGTAGCAATTTCCTTATTTGGAATGCAAAGTTTACTAGCCTTACATACGATGGCTGAAGGTAGACACTAGATACTTTGTAAGTGCACAAGTATATATAGCAACTACTTACTGGTGTTTGTGCCATGGTTCAATTACATGAAATCCTGCACGTATATTATAGTCAACAGTATGGTGGTAGATATAATATTGCTGGATATTTTATGTAGTAGTGCAAGAAATTAAAATACGGCAGTAGCACTTTAGTTATAACATTGTTAAAGGTTATTGTTTCAGGCTCAAGTTTGAATGGGAAACAGTAAATTTATTTCTATATAACACCAATACCAATTAAAACTACAGTTACAAAATATTAATTAATAGATTTTTAAATATGATATGTAAATGTGCAGCGAGTGTGGACGGATGGGGTAGGAACGGTGGTTGTATGAAATGTATTAGCTTGTACAATATCACTTCTTCTCTTTTCCCTTGTAGAAAATTAAAGAATCATTGTGTCTGCACTGAACACAGTGGGTCGTTTGTTGTTATTCTCACTATCTACATTTCGAACACGGAATAAACCACGAAGATAATAAAGGTGTGATGAATTGCTTATGTTGAACAGGTATACCAAGAAAATATTACTAACACGTTTATGACATCCAATTACAACGCGAACTAGAAAACTGGTGATTATTATGCACTAACTTATTTAGATATTAAACTTTTCGAGGTCGCATTAAATATCGACCAATTAAAAGCCGGCCAACATCTGGCTGGAAGCACAAGAGAGAAATAAGGATGTCATTCACTTTCATTCGTAATGTTTTCATGGAAAAATCTATGAAAATCAAATGTATGAAAGAAATATAATACACTTGCATGTTATTCAAAGGGTTTTGTTATAAAACAGGCCTAAAACTTCTTCAATAACTACACATTGTATCGTAAAGGCTGGTTTATGTTACTGAGTCATATGTAGGTTTATTTTTCATAGATATTTTATATATGCGTATCCCGAAATCTAAGAATCTGAAAACTGCAATGAACCACTAAAACGTAGGCACATATGTTCAGAAAATCCTGTATAAGTGGTAATGATGGCTGGCTGCCAAACTCAGTTTCAATTTTATTTTGTCAGTGAATGTATGAAAGTGTGAATCCGTCGTGTGAAAGTAGAATTATGGGTACTAAAGACTGACGTATGAACGTCTAGAACGTATGAAAGTTGAATGTTTGAAAGCAGAGGACTGCTGGTAAACCTAATTTAGCACAGCTGACTTCTCAGTAGTCACATAAATTAGTAATTTGTATTGCCAACATACGAAATATTAAACGAGAATATTTGTACAGTTATCCCATATTCGTACGCACGCTGAATCATGGGTACGCATAAATTCTGCTTACATGTGAACAGCATCTGTTTTGTCCACCTGGTCTGTTTTGCCTGTTCAGCGTAACAGGTATTAGGGGCAGGAAGAGGTAATCCACGGATAACACGAATAAGGATAGCCGTACTGTCATTTCAAATATTGTGTCATTGCCTACCAACGTTCTACCAGATGGCCTCGTCACTCCATTAAAACTTCAATAAGTTTTATGTTTATTATTTACTTACTACTTACATATTTTTTTTTACATTTATTTCTGCGCTAACGTTTTTATTTATTACAAACCTTTATTACTTTGCCTATACAGCAAAGTAATTAATTTTCAGTTCAGCCATTATTATTAAAAACCTATGTAACATTTTTAAAAAAAATTATTTAAAATATGTATGTTCCTTATAATTCTTTCTTGATCCTGTAGCCACAAGTTGAAAATGTCGCCAGTAGGTAAACTAACTAATGTCTACGAACGTTAACGAAAGTCACGGTCCTCTGTTTTCTATTTACGATTACAATCGGCAATAACTTAGTTAGAACAATCATAGTGAATGTCACGTCACATCAAAATTGAAATAGCCTAACAACGAGAGACTTTAAACAAATGTATTTAGATAAAGCTAGATAAAAATAAACTACTTATTCCCCAGAAATTACACCATTAGCTGTAACTGGTATTGCACAGACATCTTGTCAATTGTTTGGCTATTGTGTATGTGTATACATGACCATCTTCAACCTGGGGACATTCCATTTCCTCGGGACAGTCCGAACTACTTGGGATAAGAATAATGCAAACCAATAATAGCACTTAAAGTAAGCCCACACATTTATCTCTCCAGGGACTTTTGTTATCAGAATGAATTTCCCCACTTATCAAACATACTGTGTTGCTCCGCTTCTGCTGGGTCTAAACTGCAGGCAGCTATTGAGATCGAAACATAGGAATAAGTTAGTGAATATTGCACATGTTTTCTCAGTGGACGAAGACATCAGACTTCTCCTTGGGCGTGAGTGTTCAACTGTTGGTTAGTTTGCGTGTGTGTGTTCCCCCTTCCGCTCATCTTTCGTACACTGGTATTTTATGATATATGTATAGTTTATAAGCAACGTGTCATACCTGCTGTGTCTTCGTACGTGGTTTGATATAAATACGATGCCAGCTTGCAGGACTCAACGAAAGAAGGGGTAAATATGCCAATATTACGTTTAAAAACAAAAATTAAGCAGAATTATTTTTTAAGTTAATGTTTTATCATTGTTTAACCTGTACACGTAAAATAATTCCAGAAAAAAATATTTCGTACAATTTTCATACATGTTATTGCTTTTGGTAAATTGAAATATAAATTAAACATGCTATAAAATACAATTATTTTTGTTAAGAACAAATTAAATTCAATCGTTTCGATAGTCACCCTTAGGAGTTTCTTTTAAAATTTTTATAGTTAAAGAAATGTTGTCTTTTATTTTTCATGTCGTCCTCTAATTTATGCTACACCTGCAACATTGTTATAATTATAACATTGATTATTTCATAAAACGGTTATTAATGTTGTATAACGCGTCTAAGTGGAGTGTCTTACATGTGACTCCACACGAATTTGTGCCATTAGATTTGCGTTGTTTTATCTGCGCTGTAAAAAATGTTTGTGTGATTTACAAACAATTCTTCGGAAACAAGTTTCCATGGTATCGTTAATAACGTCAGGTTTTAATTATGTTTGTTTTTGTGTGCCAAAAAAAATCTTAACTGGCAAAATTCTAGATTAAATGTTTTCGTGTATGCATTCCCAAAACCTTAACTTACGTGTGTTGTTAAGTCTGATTGTGAATGTCTTAAACATTAACGACACGTAGGTAACTACTTAAACATACAAATATCGAAACATATCACACAGGAAAAACTGGGAATTTGAAATCACACAAACATTATAACAGTTAAAACATGTTTGTCTAAAACGTGTCAAGTGTGAAACAATCATGTCATTCTCGAATATGTAGATGTTGCTTTGGAGCCATAATCCATACACCTACAAAATTAATTACTATTAGATAAAAATATACGCACCTTTAGATAAATGTGTTCATCTGTATATACATGCCTTTTAATTGCATTCTTTAATTTAAATGTCTTTTTTTGTCCTCACAGGGAAGATAGAATGGTTGACCAAATATTAAAAAAAAAATAAATAAACAATGCCTTCTTTGAAAATTAAGAGCTAAAGAACAAAAAATTAAAACTCCAAGTTGAATACATTGAATTACAGATCTTTAAGTCAAGGCTTGAAATCTTGGAACTGGAGAGGAAACTAATGTTGAATAGATCACTGTACACTCAGCGTTTAGAACAGAACACATCTTCGACATTGTCTCAAAGGTGGATGTCATTGGCGACAAAGTCATTATAGAACACAAAGAGTATATTTTCATGTGCAAATGGGTACAACAGTATATTCAACACTTAAACTTGTAATTCAATATTATAATTAAGTAAACACTTCATGCCTACTTGAAATAATAAACAGTTTATTTACAAATTTAAACGAAAACGATTTACTAATTGTTGTAAACGATTGCCACCTGCAACATCGTTATCCCCTACTCCATCCTCTTCAAGTTCGGGAATGTTGTCACATTCAATGACATGAGTGTAATCTTGCACTTCATCTTCAGATATATGAACTAGGTTACGAAGGGCTGTGCAACATTTGAAAATATTTCCAGCAAATACTGGCTCAACACGAAAGTAATTTAAACATGGGAACTTTTCTTTACATTTTCGAACGTAGTTTTATTACCTCCCGTGTTTGTTTGTGGTTGCACAAGAATCTTTCTTCTGTTGGATTGTTTGCATTACGTGCAGTGAAGGGGACAAGCTATTCTCTAAGCGGGTACGCACTATCACCGAGTAAAATGCTATTTTCAATAGGTTGCCTCCGATTTGACATACTTTTACAAAGCGCACTATTTCTCAAAACACGCGCATCGTGAACACTTCATGACCAGTTTGCTTCAACATGGTAGAGCTGCAAATTTGAAGCACATACTCCCATACAATTAATTCCATGATTTCCGTGACGATCAACGAAAGCAGCCATATTATGAATTGGTGCATCAATCTTAATAAGCATCCCATCTATTGAACTACACACCAATGGCATTCCAGGTAATTCATCGAACTTTTAACAAACGGTTTGCACGTAATTAGGCCACTTCACTGCTAGCGGTACTAATTCAGAATTTACACTATTGACCACAGAATATACTACTCTGCAGACAGTTGTTTTTGACACACCATGCACGTTCGCTGCGGAATAGTATTGACCTCAAGTTCCGAACCAATGTAATGCAATACGAGCTGTTGTTTCACTGCTAAAGCACAATTTATGTTGGTCACTTGTTGTAGGTTATGTCCCACTACATTTGTCAATACCTCCATTTTTTTCTGGCTGCATCTTAAAACGTTCATTGAACTCATATGCAGCCTCGAATTCACAATTAGTTCTTAACAAAAAATTTTCTCCTGCGTTTAATTTCCACATTTTCTTCATATTCACTTTCTGATGCTTTATTACAGCTACTATACTTTTCAACTTTTCACTGCGCTTGACCCAACTTTGCAGACTTGTCCCTTTTGTCGATACTAGTATTATTGTTTACAAGTACTGGTACTTTTATTAAACACATTGCTTGTCAAATACCAAATAAACACTTGTCAGTCTCGCTGCTTTAACTTGTCACTTGTAACTTGTCCTATTTCTTTTTTCAAACAGAGACTTGTCAAACCAGAAAATGTAACTAGTGTTCCGAATAATATGAATCTTAATAAATTGGCACGTCAGCCTGCCATATGCAGTATAGGAGGAGGGGGTGGGGGCATATTAGCGAGGACACACACACGTGGTCAGTGTACGTGGCACGGTGTATAGCCATGGCTACCGCGGTGTTGTTTCTCTACACGACTAGCTTATAAAGTTCACAAAGAACACGAGGGCAGTGCAGGTCAGCCTGTCTTCAGTATAAGGTAAGAATGTATGAACGTTCACCATTGCTTAAGATATGTTGCTCGAACCCACGAATAAAACATGACCGTTGATCGAAAAGAAAATAATTGGTATAATTGATGAAAAGCAATAATAAAAATACTCTTTGTACATATTTTTACTATCAAGAAACTCCGAACTGGGAATACAGTCGAACTATAACATAACAGACAGACGTAAAATAAACAACACTGAATATGTAATTATAATATTTGACAGACAAATGTTGACAACATACAATTAATTATAATACAACAGACGAACACACCGGTCAGCAAGGGATTGCCCAGAAATTCCGATTTGGAAATTCATATTTCTACAAAATACCAACAGAACAAGCAGACGAAAAAAGTTACTGAATGTGGAAAAAAAAAACAATATAAATCGACAAGGACGGCAGTGGACATCACACAACAGACTACAGGCGACACAGGTTTCAAACAACGAAGGCTGCTACGTTTCGGGAACTGAAATATATTCCATTTTCAGGCGTGAGACTGTAACGTGCGCTTTCTACCAGACATTTGTGTCATATAATTTAATTTATTTATATTTTTCATATATGCTTTTATTCACATATTTTTTTTTGTCAATACTTCGTTATGTTTTAAATCTAAAGCCACTATAATTTGAATTTTGTTTGATCATGAATATTAATTTTATTTTAAATGTATAAGTTATATTTTTCGTATTCT
>PNEQ01094307.1:0-10145 GCA_003012365.1 Medauroidea extradentata | reverse complement strand
AATCAGGGTGCAGCAAGCATTGATGGAAACTGGCATTAAGATCTATTACAGAGTACACTGACGCCTTCCCGAGATGTTGCAACACTGTATCTACAGTAGGTGCAGGGAACGGGTCAAGGTGTATCTTCTGATTTACCGCAGACATGTCCGTCACTAACCTAAAGCCACCATTAGCCTTCTTAACCATGAAGGCGGGCGAGGCGTAATCGGAGGTTGACGGAGAAATCACACCAGCGTCCAAGAGTTTTGCCACCAATTCGCGCATTCTCTCCAGCTTAGGAGGAGCATAGGTGTAAAACGGAACTCGAACTGGTACGTCATCTGTGATGGTAAAGCCATACGGCATCACGTCACACCGGCCGATGCGTAAAGCTACCACATCGTCGAACTCCCTTAATAACTAGTGGTCGCCAAAATCTCACCTAAGGGGGCTGACCCTCTGCTTACAGAAGACAATAACCGACACGGGACCTCGGGCGCGAACTTAAACACTAGTTGGCCTGCAGGAATGTCGACCACTGCACGAGACCTGTGCAGAAAATCTAATCCCAACACGATATCGGCCACCAGTCCTTGAACCACCCAAAAAACATGCGACCAAGAGAATAATTCAATTTTGAAATGCAATTTCGCCAATCTCACGCACCTCACAACGTGCCCATTGGCCACACACAAGTTCAAGCCCTCTGAGGTATGGAGCTCCCGCAATAAATGTGGATTCCGCTGAACTAAGGAATTCCACATTTCTTCTCGCATAAAAGAATGTGATGCGCCGTATCCACAAGAGCTGCTCGTTCGTGACCATAACACAGCACGGACACGAAACAATCATAACGTGCCCTATTAGAACTATTCCGCCGGTGACCCTTGGCACTTACAGGTGCGGCGGCAATCTGTTTCCTGGACAGTTTGCTCGCACGTGTCCTACGTTTCCGCAGCGAAAACACTTCCGCTCCGTGCGGTCTACCACAACACTGGAACAACCACGTCCCACATGGCCGAACCCAGAGCAATTACTACATCGACGGTTACGTGTAACACGAGCCTGCCCACTACCTTCCGCATTAAATGCAAGAACAGCCCTCGGCTCTACAGACTCTTCTTGCCTCAGGTCAACCTGTCGAACATTCCGCCTACGTCCATACTCCGGTGCATTATCGCACCCAGACGCACCGGCTTCTTGCCTAACAGCCATGCACAAGCCCTGTGTCTGCGTAGACTCGCGATTTACAATCCCTGTTATTCCCTCAGCCGCACTAGTACTACGTAGCGAAGCTGCGTCTAGAGCCAGCTGCCGCTCTATTTCCAGAGCTAGGACCCTTAACTGTTCCCGTGTCACCGGAACACCTGATGCATAACGATGCACCCTAGCTTGCGGCGTCATTCGATCAACTATACCTTGCACCAACTTAGCCTCCGCACGTCGCAGGTGCACATTCATGGCACGAGCGTAAGTCAATACCTCACTCACGTATGCCGGTACGCTTTCCCCTACACGCTGGAATCACCATAGCCCAAACCATGGGAGACCCAGCACTTTCGAGTAGCCGTGTCTTAAAGCTCTCATAAGTTACGTCGTGTTGCGCTAATTGCGCAAAAACTTCCCCAGCTTGACCATCGAGCCTCGACGACAAACACGTCGAAAACAAATTCTCGTGTTCTCCGCCACGCATTCCAAAGAATACAGTGTCGGTTGCAACAAGGAAACGTAGTACGTCATCAGGTTGCAACACACTAAGCGACGGAACCCGGTTCAACCGTCCTATTAGAATAGTCTGTGCTGCAGTGACAGGCCCTCCTCCTGTCAAAGCCGAACCTCCCAAGTGCGTGTTGCTTACATTACGCAACGAATTGATATACGTCAGCGCGCGTATCCGCAATGCTATAATGTTTTCTGAAGGCTCGAATTCGATCCCAGACTCTGTCAAATACTGACGTAACTCTAAGTAACTGTAGCGCATCACAAACTCCGTAACGTCTGCCATGACGCAACACAAGACCCCTACGTATAATATTCGCAAGCACACACGGCCTAACGAAATCCCCGACACTGTGTCGTAATGTCGCAATGTGTGTTCCTTTACATTAAGCCTCAACAACTCGCCAAGCAAAACAGCCTAGCAGAGTCGCGCAGCTTTAAGCCCGCGTCTAGCAGGCACCGTAGTTACAAGCCGCTAATCTTGGCGTTGCTGAGCATCGACCAAGGCCCAGTGCCACTCACCAGTACCCTTCCCATTAGAACACACATTAAACCAACGACAATGACACAGGGTTCTCTAAGCTACCAATTATGAAAGACAGATCTAGGCAAAACAATTTATATAACATAAGTCATCATACAAAGCTTAACTGTTTCACACGTATTCTCCACTGAGAAATTGATACAGAATTACAATAAAAGATTAGGAGAGAAATACTACGCTGCTGTGGCAGACACACGCGCGCCACTTTATTCCATTAAAAAATAGGGACAAATCCCTAGTCGTACACGGCTCACGGCCGCAACAGCATACGCTCGACGTGTCATCAACGCAAACAAACAATTAACCAAACCTAACTGAAAAAACACGAAAAAACAAGAACACTAAACTCAAACAAAAGGAACTTACCGATGACAAGGCTCAGGTGTGGCACCGCGGTCGCAAGCTAAACACAACCGCCCACGGTCGGGCCCGGGAGAAGACTGATTGTCATGCAGACGGTAGCGTCTGAGCTGGGCACAGGAGGGAGAAGTGGGGGAAGGAGGGGAGAGTGAACACGAGCACATCCGACATCGGTCGAGCACGGCCGAAATCCGAGCGGGAAGTTCAAACCATTAAGTGCACAAGGAACAAGCACCAAGTTCCTCCAAAGCAACCTCACAGCCAGTCCAGAATATGTAAATTTAACCAATCTTTAAGTGTGGTGAACCGGAGTCGCCGACTCCCGGTACATCGTGACGTGGTTACGTCGCTACGCTAAGCAAAATATAACCTTAACATGCGTAATATAAAATAAAAGCCGGTAATAATGAGTGTAAATATTAATAGTCTGGGTATTTATATGAATATTGAAATGTATAATAGTACGTTAGTATGTTATGTTGCACAGTTTTATTTTGTTATCAGCACGAGTCCTAGGCGTAGACCTAAATGTTTTCGTTGTGGCGTGGATGCGACAATTTTTATATTCCTTTTATTATCAATAATTACGGTGAAATATGAAATGTTTGCTGCGTGTAAATCACAACAACGTGTAGTTAAAATTACGGGTAAATGTTTGTTAGTAAACAGACACGTTTAGCTGATTTATGAGCAGTAATGGGAAAAAATCATGACTATAACTTCCGAATGTTCAAAATTCGTACAAAAATTATTTATTTTAGAAAACATTTGCTGGTTTGGCAATTTTTTTCCCATACCACAATTTTTTTACGACCGTAGATAAATTGCGGTGCAAATATTATGTTAATAATCTAAAATGCAAATAATCCGCTTTTCTTTTCGATTCTCGAATATTGATTAATTTAATAGAATCGATAGGTATTGGGGTATCGAAGAATCGATTTTCCCATCCCTTATTTATATATATATATATATATATATATCATATATATCATATATATTATTGTGGTTAATTGCAACTCGGTTACGCAAGTGCATGTCTTCCTGGGCTACACACACAATGCAACATAAGCTCTCAGCTCTCCTCATCAATACAAAAGCCGTTGTGAAGAATAGAGTAGAACAACTGGCGAACCCTGGCCAAGAGTATGCGTCCAGTTTCCCCAACTTTACCTACTGCTGCTATGAAAATCATTACTTTCCCACATAGCTAAAACTCTCTTCACACTCACGGAACGATAAATCATGATAGCTGGCGACATGTGTACGGGACGCGTGTTGGGACGCGACGGTGTTGTATCACTTACAGAGAGACGGATAAACCGATAACGTGGGTTTCTTTCCGTTTCCTTTACTCCTTCTTCCGTGTGTGTGTGACACGCATACAAACTCAGATGCTTATCCGGGCGCAGGACAAACGAGGCCTCCTATGATGCACGCTCTTAAACTACACATACATAATAGGTCTACATAAAAGAATTAAGTCAATTATTTTTCTTGTTGCATTCAATTTGGTTTTGCACTATAAAATCATAAAGTAGTAGTTTTAAGTTTCATGTAGCAGACTATCGAAAACACTTACCTTTTGTGGGTAGGTCCTACCTTCGAAATATTGATGTTAGGGCATATAAAAGTCGTGCGACTCACAAAACTTATATACATAAAATAACTTGTCAACATATTTTTTTGTACACTTCATATCAAAAATTTGCATTCTCACTACATGAACGGAAATAATATATCAACAAAAAGCGTAAGTAATAAACAAACATGGGTAGGACTAATTTCCCAAATCAGCTTTAAATCTTTTGTAACACATGATTAAACACATACACTTTAATGGCCGGGAAATACATTGGCTTAAGTTTGCTGACCTTTTCTTTTGGTAATATGTAGGCCTACATTTTTACAGGCACAAATTATCACGTGGACTTCATATTAAATGGTACCACACTTACCACACACATTATAAAAACACTGATATTTTCGTACAAAAATAATTTATTGAGTCGGCGACTTAAAAAAGCATGTTTACATAGGTATACCGGTACGCCCACAACAAGAACCGTACAAATATAACACAATTTCCGTTAAAATAAATGTAGGTAACATTTTTTTTTATTGTCTGTAGCACCTTGCTGGGAGAATTACGATCGGGGTCGTTTGGAATTCGATTTGGGGTCATGGATTGGGGTCGGTTTACGATGCACACGTGTACGCATAACAGTAACCGTAACACCCTGAACGAGTATAAGAACGAAGACATGCGGTTTACGATGGCCTTGTGCATCCATGTAGTCTGTGTCAGAAAATGGCGGCTGGTGTCAGCTGTTCGTTTTTTGTTTCGGTTGGGCCGCTACAATTTTGTGTTTCTTATTGATCTGACGTATTTGATGTCATAATTATTAGATATGGTAAATTTCCTACGTTTTCCGTATATGCTGTGTTACTTTCTTTTTTCTCCTTTAGCCATAGTTAAATACGTGACGTGCTTTCTTATTCTAAATCTGTTTTGCCGAACTGCCTTGGAAATGTTTTAGAGCAAATTATTTCCTAAGGCATTCCTTGTAAATATGTATTGTACGGCAACTAAAACAATAAAGGTATCTTAATTTGTGTATTACCGTACCCTCCTAACCTTACTTGACACTCAATCCCACACTGCTCATAAACTGCACAAACGAAGAATTTCATGACAGCATGCTAGCTGCTGTGTTATTCCTGTATTTATATTTAAGTAAAAAATACCCTGCAACAAATATGATGTACTTCATCTGCATCAGTATAGGGTTAATTTACATCATACAAATAAACATAGTTTTAGTATTAATTATCTTATTGTAATCATAAAATGTATGTAGGTAGGCAAATTATCACGTATAAATATAAAGACATAGCTCAATATTTCTTCATATAACAGCACAAATAAGTACAACCGCTTTTTGATGGTGTAAAGTACGCCTAACCTAACTGCATGGTTATATTACACTACACTCGTCACATCAAAAAAAGTTTCGTAAGTTGGCCTACCTTCTTCGATAATTTCATTTTCCATCATATTGTTAGCCTTAGGTAGTTAAAACGATTTAGAGAAAATTTTACCGAATTTGAACATTGAAGGTATAGGCTACATTAAATACGTTAATTAAATAATTGTACGCCACATATATTCAAATACACGCATTCACTTTTATTTCAACTTTCTGATAGGTGTGAAGACGTTTAGAAGGAAGCAACAAGTGTATCTCAACTTGCTAATCACATGTATTTATCAAAACACGCATCAATATGTAAAGACAATATTGTTATTCGCTTACATATCAGTTGCTAAGCAACTAAGGCAGAAGTGACGTTGAGCGGAAGTATTCTTGTATACTGCGTTCCTATTGGCTGAAACCCTTACGCTTTACGGTAAAAAATAAAATATAACAATTTCATACACGTCGTTATGTCGACGACGTAATTCTACACGGTACGTATGCATCACCATAAACTGAGTCGTAAGAAAACCAAACTTTCACTTCCTTACGCTTACGTTTGGTACGCACATGTTTGCATCGTAAACCAACCTTTACGTAGCGATTGTTTTATGTAGACATGTCACGATGCTGAAAAGCTGAAAGTTTTTCTAGTTCCCTCTTCCGAAACGCGTCTTAAAATATCCCGTTGTCGTTGGCGATTACAGGCCGTGTATTTTAATCCCTGCATTGCAATATTTTAAAATATATGCACAGAATTTATAATAACACCTTAAAAGAAAATAATTACAAACGCACATGTTCACGAAACACGAACGCAGGAGAAGCTTACGTAATGGCGTCCTTTGTTTTGGTTGCCTGTACAGGTCTGTTGATAATGGTGCGGTTGTTTGTAAAATAGTTATACAAGGCCGCGTTCCATTACTGCTGATTTCACTGATTCAGTAATCTCAATAACGTCAGCAGCAGTTCTGAAACTGCTGAGATCACTACCAATTGTTTTCACGGGCTTTCGTGTAAGCACCCTGTGCGAGGCTAGACGACTACTGAGATTACTGAAGCTGCAGAGGTTGTGTAGTGTCAGTAAAATTAGAGATGTCGGGAGTTTTAAAAATGAGTGTAGAACTTATGGATGTTACGAAGATTAGGTGATATAATTACAGGATTTTTGTGACTGTGTGACATGTACAACAATCTAACTTAAGTAATACAAGGTCAATGTAACTATATGTATGTGTATATAAGTATATATACATATTAACAGAAGAGGTTAGAATGACCATGCAATCGTAAACTACCCGCGTTTTTGGGTATACAGTAATACAATTTAATAAATTGTGTTTTTTAGAGTTGAATTGGTTCTTTTATATCAGTTGATTCAATTTGTTGTTTGTATTTACAACCTCTATTATTACTATATTGCCGATCATTCCGAAACTATTCTCACTGAGACGAACACCACGATTTCCACTAACACTGAAACTGTCCTGATACTGCTGGCAGTAAACTCAGTAATCTCAGTTATTTCAGCAGTAACGGAACGCGGCCAAAACACGCAGGCTGAATAGAATAAAATAGTTAACTGGCTAATGCTGGATACATAACCGTGTTAATATATTACGGTTTCTCCAAAATGATTACTTATTTTTCACGTACATTACACACTATTTTCAATGTCGGTGACGGAAGTTAACTGATTTGTTGGTCAGGGCTGCCACTACTGCTTCACCAGGTCGTACGATCACGTCCTGTTGATTTAAAAGGTATGTTATTATGCCACGTGTTAAAAATATTGGTAGCATCGGCTGTCAAAATATGAAATTCCAGTATGTGCTACGTGACCGTGCATGACACAATAAGGGATTATTTTTCACAAGCTCACCCATGCATTCATTATTACTGTGAAGTGTAAATATAATTTGTTAGTAACATGCAGCATTTACAGATGTAGTCAGTCTCATGAAAGAATTCCATATTTTGACATTTCTCTTCTGAGAAATGTGCCTGGCTGTTCCATTGTTTGGAGCTTTAAACCTACCTGGCTTCCTGGAAACGCACTGTCTCCACAATCCTGTTTACACACTCACTTCTCAGATGTGAACTGTCAAAGTGTGGAATTATTTCATGATATAGACTATATAAACTATTTTACTGCGCAACAGAATAAATTTCACAGTTTGCTGTTCAGATTGTTTACTGTCTGGTGCACTGATGAAAAAATAAACAAGGGTGCCACTAGCATGCTGTTTAAATAAAAAAATATGTATGCCTTACAAGTTCTTGTAACAAAAACTGTTTTATGGGTGATTCGTTTTTTTTTTTTTGTAGCTAAAATTATTTAATTTTGGTGGCCATGGTAGCCGAATGGTCAGACTACATGCCTCCCACCAAGCGATCCGAGCTTGATTCCCAGTGGGGTTTGTACCAGATTTTTTAGATGTATGTAATAAATATGGCAGACATTGCCATTGGCCAGCAGATTTCCTAAGGGCATTCTCATTTTTCCCTGCCCTAGCATTCTGTCATTGCCCCATCAATCATTCCTCATTTCACATCATCCCTCATTCATCTCTGATCCTCCATGTTTGTAGATGGACTGCCAACACATCGGTAGTCAGAATCACGAAAACAGTTCAAGGAAAACATCTGTAGTGATACGTGGTCCCATGGGTCTATGAATTTTTGTTTGTTGCTTTATCATAAAAATATTTAATTTTACATCGAAATTAAGCATTTACTTTTATTCATAAACAATTTCTGACAACATATGGAATGTAACTACTGCCCCATATAATTTTGGCACAAATTGAAAACATTTACAAGGTTTAACTAAACATTTGACGTAACATAAAAAGTAGTAGTCCATTCTGACATACATCTGTTATCGTCATCAGAAGTAAAAGCTATAACTACACGGCAGATCTATTCTTCCATGGTGACTGTAGTAAGACACACATGAACCACGGACCACCTGGAATCTGGTTGCAAATATGGTTTCCGCAAAGAGAATATGTGTTGTTGACAGAACGAAAACTGTAAGTTACTAAGGCCGGTATTCCTAAACAATAAGTTAGGGTCTACATAAGCACTGCCATCTCAGGCGCAAGAAAAGCAACGGCAGAGACCAAACTCGCTGAGCGTATTCCTAGACGTGTTTGCGCCGTGTCCCGAGATTGTATCAGGTAAGTCACGGCTAATTATTCGCCGGCCCGCGCAAGACTAGAAACAAATGAAGGCATGATGAGCGCTGCCGATTTACCATGGCTATAACAAGAACACGTTAAACTTTGTACTTTTGAAACGTATTATTTAGCATTTGAATTTGTTTACAAAATAATTACAGTAACAAATAGATAAAAATCATGGATTATAACGGTCACAATTAAAATATAATATATTATTACGCTGCAACTAAACACTAAAAACTAAGGTATTGACACAGTTACAGTGGCACATAAATTAGGCCTCTCATCCAACGTACTAAACCGACAAGTTTTTTTTTTTTTTTTCGTCATAGGCTATTACTTGATCATACTTCAAGCAATGGCTCTATCATTTCATTGACCACATCTCTCTAGCAAAGTTAAATTCATACTTCAGTTGAAACTTTGTTTGTACCCAGTTATTTTATTTTGAAACAGTCTCTAATATCCTGGGTGTCGACGATACGTAAACCTCACTTACCTTACCTTTTGTTTTTTAAATATATGAAACAAAAAAGGTGTTTTTTACAATTTTCGAAGACTTCAGAATAACACTGATACAGTGTGAATTTAAAAATATGTTGCCTGTCAACGTCTGAAATGTGCTTTAATTTTACAATATGGTGATAGTAAATATATTGCAGATGTTTAGCTAATAAAATCATAACAGAACTATGCCAGAAAATTATCTCTACAGAGCCTGCTATGTTTTCTCTCATTTGTGACGGTACGACAGACATTGGTGGTAATGAACAGGAAAGTGTGTGTGTTAGATGGGTGGATAGTGATTTGTATTTACATGAAACATTTTTGGGACTTTATTTAGCATCAAATACCACAGGAGAAGCAATTTCTAGTATTCTCCGCGATGTAATGATTCGCCTAAACTTACCCATTTCAAAATTAAGGGGACAGACTTACGATGGCGCTGCTAACATGACCGGTGTGCGTAAAGGAGTTCAAGCTGTTTTGAAAAAAGAACAGCCGCTTGCTTCTTTTGTTGTTTGTGGAGCACACTGCATCAACTTAGTCATAAAAGATGCTGCCGAAAGTAGTATGTGTACTCGAAACGCCTTGCTGTGGGCAAACGAACTAGGTGTTTTGAACAGTAGAACCAATAAATTTTCTGGTATTTTTACGTCTCGAGTTGCACAGGTCGAGAGAGGAGATTTTGGAAATGAAGGCTTCATCCCAACTACAAACATTTCCAAAATTAAACCATTATGTCCGACGAGGTGGATCTACCGAGGCAAACAAATCTCTACAATTTTAGACAACTATTTATGTATTATTGAGACACTCGAAGAAATGAAGGATTACAACAGCAAGGCTAGTGCATTATTGCATACTTTCAGCTGTGG
>PNEQ01094306.1:0-10143 GCA_003012365.1 Medauroidea extradentata | reverse complement strand
CCAAAAACACTGACTTTACAAATTTTTTTCACCCAGAAGGGATGGAGTAAATTCTTTTGACAATATATCATTGCGAAGTACTCCATGTAGACTTACTTGCCTCAAGATTTCATTGTGTTTTTTGAATTTGGAACGAAAGTAGGAGCAGTTGAAAATTAAAAAAAAGTCAGTTTCAAGGTCAGCTTTTATATCTATATATTAAAACATAAAAACATCATTCTGTTTATTTTTACTAGCATTATTTATAGCTCTCAGTCTCCTCTTTGCAATGAGATAACACATGACTTTGTATCTTTTATGGATATCAAGATATTAAACAATACAAAAACCCTTGAAAATGTAAATTTTGGTACACAGTACCGGCCATTTTGTTCTGTAAAATCAAAATGAGCGCAGATAAAAATCAATAACTTTGGGTTTGCACTGTTGAAATATGTACATTATGTGTGACAAAATTTTAAATTTTTTCAAAATGGGTCAGCAACCAAAATAATTGAAATTGGGTGATTTTCCATGGAATGACCCCCCAATAAGGTCAGTAGAATCACGTAACCTCCCTAGTTCCTAGCAAGATGTTGCATGGTTCGGCGACAGCCAACCTGGCACAAGAAAATCAATATTCACAACAGTGGTAACAAAGTACTGCGACTTTAAATTCAGACAAACCATCCTGCAACTTTCTAGAAGCTTCTGTGAGTATTATACCTAATAATAAACATATACAACCCCCTAAAAAGCCAAAACATGTGTCAAAACAAACTTGATACAAAAAACAGCACATTATTTAGGAAAAGAATACCTACAACTACCATCACACACAAACAAAAAAGCTACATCCTGCAACACTACACACAACTGCTTTTTTTCCTTATTTTCCAACAATTTACTATCTTTATGTTTTTACTTGTTAACATACTTTGGGGAAATTTTAAACTGTATTATGCTCCGCAACTGTCAGCTTGCAAAAAAATTATGGGCGTCATTTTCTGCCGATACAGTGTAATCTCTATTATTTCTCAGGGGACGGACAAAAAGTTTCAGTACATTCAGACATTTAATGGATATGTGGTCTTGAAATGCAGAGAAATAAGAAATGGGATTACAAATTGTGTTCCATAGATATGGACATTCAATACATCTGGGTTCAATACAAAGAGGTTCCACTGTATGTAGAAAGTTGAAATGTGCAATTGGTGTAATTATGTCGTTGTTGCTATGAAATATTGATGAACTATCGTAACCTGGATTACTTTGACCTTGTGGGGTATCTTTGGTCCTCTCATAATTTACTATGTGCGTTTTTCAGTGAAGAATGTAAACAGCTACAAGGTTACAAAATGTATTAAAGGAATTTTTTTTTAATATTAGACTTGAACTGTTGTACGTATCTATTTATTCACACAAAAAAACTCAAAACTAATATTTTGGATGACCCAGACTAACCCTGGTGTATTGTATATTGAGTTATGTACAGAGAAACAGTTTACATTTCGCAGTACTAATGATTGTTTCATGTGTTTAATAAGAGAGGAAATATAACTGCATTTTGTAATTTACTGCAGACAATACGAGGAGTGACGCAACCCGTGTCAATGTTGAGGTAAATGTAGTAACAGTGGTTGATTTCAAAACTATTAGATTTATCGTCAACCACCTTACAAAAAATTTTAGATCTTTTCTGTTTAACTAGAAAAGACATTCATTACTTTGGAATGTTGGCAAGCTGAGTGTATTCGTATGGTTTGCAGTAGTTTGATTTTTTTTTTTTTTTTTCATTTTGTTTCAGATAGCGATGGTCAACAACATATTAAAAGTAAGTACAGTATTGTATTTACATTTATTTTTGTCACTATTTTATTACATAACCTAAACAGTTATTTTTATGGTTGTTTACTTGATTTTCATTTTGCATTAGGTGTAACAAAACTTTACTGATAACAATAATTTAGATTTTCTGCTATCAATGAATTTTCTCCTTTGTACGACATTGTTTTGTTGGGCAGAAGTTTGTAAAAATATGGAGCTCGTCAGCATTAAAGGCATGTTCCGGAGAATATGACTCTAATACTGTTTTCCACTGTTCTGTAGTTGGTATATCTGCATCTCATTCCTCACATGATATAATGTTCCAGGATATTCTGTACAGTTCACAAATATGACGTAGCCGTCCAGAACTTGTTTGAAAGTTGTGAAGATCCATCAAGAAAGCAAACTGTGTGGTTTTCGCCTGAAGCATCGGGCCAATGACCTGGACATGCTTGGGCATCATTTAACCAACTATTTATCACCTCTTCTTGAACTTTTTTTTTCCACTAATCATAAGTCTTTTGCAGTTACTGCACAGCAATGATTGCTCATACAGCTTCGTAATTTTGTTTCTGTCCTTGAGAATAGTAGGAAGTGTTGCAGCAGCCAAACTACTGATTGGCCACGTGTTTTCTTTGGTTCTCCCCTTTACCTGTTTCTTTTGAAATATCCGTACAGTGAACTCTCGATAACTCAGACTAAGGGGGGCGGGGGAAGCTGTCCGAGTTACCTAGGGGATAGTTACTGGTTACGACCTCGGACTCAACAGCGCAGATTTAACTACTACTAATACACGCAGCGTGAGCAAAATAATTTTGTATGTGTTTCGGTCAGATAGCGCAACATGAATGTCATTGCTGCCACTTTTCCGACGTCAATAAATGCCATCTCTTGTGTCATCGCCCATGAGGCATCAAATTCCTGCTGTGTTATCTTTCCCAAACAGCTTACTGTATGCTAGTAGGTCTCTACAAGCGCACGGAGATTGATGCGGCAGGAGACTTGGCAGCAGTGTGTGTCGTGACTGAACCCTTACTCATGGACACGTACACACTCCGATAAGAAGCGATCCTGCAAGGCCAATCAGTCTGCTAGGCTCTGTGTAGCCAGGGCCCGACACATGCAGATAATAAGAGACTGTGGGAAAGAAGCGCGCTAAGTGTTCACTCGTCACATCACAGCAGCGAGAAGCTCGGAGTTTACAGTAATTTGGAACTCACTTAAAATGTATTCACGTAATGCAAGTGTTTAACAGTACACATTACTCACACGGTGCATGTATGAGTTGAACCTTAAGTGGTTATATAATTGTACATCAATGTTGAAACTAAAATTATATTACATGTTACCATTAAAATGATACAGTTTAAACACAGGTGCCAATAAACAATACCAATCAGCGTCTTTTAACTAAAGCATGGCAAACGTCTTGCAGAGCAGCATAAGTCCACAGCTGCGTCTGGCAGCTAACAGTGTCAGCGAGACAGTTGAAGGAATGTACACAACTCACAAGAGACAACATCTGTCCAAACATGGTACAGTCGCAGTTACACTACACTGAGTTGAAAGTTAATGTTTATGATCAAAACACACTAAACAAATTACAGTAGACTTACAAATATTCAAGTTTTTACTTTACAAAATTGTGAGGCATGGAAGTTTACTGTTTGAATGTAGTCCTATACAGCACTAGATGTTTTAATCACTTTCAGAATCTAGAACACACACACACTCTATTTACTAAATAAACCCGATGGGATATCCACACTTTGTGGCACTGTACTACGAGTTTTTAAAGTTGGTAGAGGAGTTGCCTGGAAGAAACCATCAATGTTGAGTTGAGTGGTACTGTGGTGCTGCTTTCGAATCACAATGTCTCGTGCTGACTGGAAATGATGATAGTATGGCTGTAGTTAAGTGTTAGTGGTTGAATCAACTATGTTAATTAGTGTATGTAGCGCACCTCTGCACTTGCTTATTTTGATTTTGAGAGTGGTTGTAATTTCTCTTCTTCATCTGTGCTATGCTCTGTGTTACTAGGAGTCAGAACCTCTCGAACAATTTTTTCGTCAGGCAATGTCTGGCAACTGAAGTCTGCCTCGTCAGCTTCTAACCATTCACGGGTGTCCACTTCTGTGGAGCCAGTTTCACCACATGCCAACAATGTCTCCTGTTAATCACTGGCTTCGAACGCCTTAAAGTCCTGCTCCACACTTTTGCCGAAGAGAAGCTTATTCCATCCATTAGTTAGCGTTGATGCTATTATTTCCTTCCAGGCCGAGGCCCAGTTGAAAATGGCAGACTTGATGTCATAGGCGCAAATTCATTGTTTTGTTCTCTGGCCTCATGTGTCCTCAATTTCATCTTGTGGCTCCTCCAATACGACCATAACCTCACAACGAAATTTCTTTTTTGTATAATATTTTACCTGCCAAGATTATTCTCTGAACCACGGACTGAATCAGAGAGGTCGTATTCGGAAGCAGCGCTAGGCACTTAATTTTGCAGTCAAAACTACACAACTTCTCACTTTGGGGGTGAGAGAGGGCATTGACCACAAGCAGCAAAGCATTTACTTCAGGTGGAGAAATCTTTAAAACATTGTCCTGGAATCACCGCACTTCAGACACAAAGTTATTTTGAAACCAATTGTTTGTTATTTCTTCTGTGAACCATGCATTTTTGGAATTGTAGTAGTGAACAGGCGGATTTTTCATAGTGTTCTTGAAGACACGTGGCTTGCGAGATTTTCCTACGATGGGTGATTTAAGGCGGTGACTGCCATCAGCGTTTGCACACTACAAAGCCAAATGCCTCTCCTTGCTAAGTTTTCATCCAGGTGCAATACCCTCGTGCTTATAGGCCTGTTTCTGGTAGTGACCTTCAAAACAGCCCTGTTTTGTCTGCGTTGTAGAGTTGTGACGGAGTTAACTTTTCTTCCTCAATTAAGTCATTAAGTCGTTTCCTAAATGGCTCTACACTTCAGCGCTTAAAGCTTCTCCTAACATTTGCTTGTTAACTGTCCCATACTTGTTGCGAGAATGCCACAACCAGCCATCACTGGCTTGAAACTTTATGTTGAGGTGTACAGCTATACTTTCAGCAGAACACCATGCACAGCGCAACCACTTTATTGTTACTGTAAATGCCATTTCTGCACAGCTTCTTCAAGATCTGTGTCGCTAGGCTTGGATACAGATCCTTTGATGCTATCGATACTTGGTAGTCAAATGTAGCTTTGACTGCTTTGTTCTGAATTACTTGTAGGGGTTGAAGCACACGTTTGGTGGCTGAACTCCAGATGAGGCATAGGTACTACATATTACTATTTACCATGGCATCATAAATACTAGTTGACTTAACTTAAAATGGGATTTTATACATTCTACGTAGGACTCAAACCAAGGATACAATAGTACGTATTACTTTATTAATATGGACATCCCATTTTAGATGTTTGTGTATGTATAAGCCTAGATATTTGATTTGGTTTACATTTTCAATGGGTTTGTCGTTGATGAGCAGAGGCACTTCTATTGAATATTTTATCTGAGTGTTATTGAATATTATGTGTTTAGTTGTGTCCCCATTTAGAACTAATTTGTTCTGCCTCAAGTATTCTTGCAGAGTTATTAAGTCTTCTTGCATGCAAGCTAGCTTGTTTGAAATGATGGTATTGTTTTTGTAGAAAACAACTATCATCTGCAAATAATGAGGGGGGGGGGGGTCCCACCGTTCAATTTTAGTTTGGTCCTAGGTCACTACCTTGAGGAACACCAATGTTAAATGTGTTTCATTTCACTCTGACTGGTCCCAATTTGTGTTATCTGGCATCTGTTACATAAGTAACTTTTCATTAACTTTAGAGCTACACCTCTTATTCCACAGTAATCCTGTTTATGGAGAAGATTTGAGTAATTTACTAGGTCAAAAGCTTTGCATGAGGCAGCAAAGATTGCTCCTGCAAACTTGTTTACTACGTCAATTTCAACTCTAATTTCACCAACTAGTCAGATCTGCTTTGGTTGTAGTATGATTTTTCTAAATCAAATTTGTAGGTTGTATAATAGTTTATGCTTTTCAAGGAAGATTGTCAGTCTTTTGTGTAGTCATTTCAAAAAAATTTTTGTTATGCTCAGGATTGAAATTGGTCTATAGTTATTAATGTGTTTTTATCACCTGACTTAAATACTGGTGTGAGCTTAGCAATTATCACGATATTAGGTTAGTCACCTAAAGGGAAGGATCTGGGTATGGAAAGGTAAGATGCCAAACGGACAATTGGAATACCCAAAATAAAATCTGAAATTTTCATCACAACTATGAGACATTTTGTTGAGTAGGTATTTTATCAACGGACGTTTATTTGTATAGTACTGTGCGGTAGTATGCTTTACTTTCGAGTAAAAAGTTTTTAAAAACAGTTTTTAGAAAAATAAGGGCTTGAAACCACAAAATCGACAAAAAATAACAACTATCATTTTTATAGTTTTTAATGTGATAATATCTAGGCCTTTATAACAACCAGAGTTAAAAAATACTTGTGTTTTAAATTTTAATACATTTTAACATCCTCTTACGCTTTAAACTCGCGGAACATGTTAAATGAACCACAGTAAAACATATTGTGTAGTAATTTAATGTAAAAAACCTATCTCAATCAGGAACAGTTTTTCTGCAAAATCACATTTACAGGCAGTTCATGGTAAATTGAGCAATTTTGTAGATTTTTTTTTTCATTCTTTTGGTCAGTGTGTATTGTTCTGCCGCCTGTTTCTGTAATCACAGGAATACAAGCAGAGTGTACTGTATATTTCATGATACTCAAAAAGCTAACATCTTGAGACAACAAAATAATTTTTTAATTGTTATTCTGTATAAGACAGGGCTGCCACCTGGTCATGAACTTAAATCCTTGCCAAAACACCCAAAAATCCCTGAAAATCCTTGACAGAGAACACAAAAATCCTGGAAAATCCTTGAAAGTACAATATGTATATTTTAGCAAATTTTTACGACAATTCTTATTTCTTTTGTTTTAAAATTCAGTAATTTTATTGTTGCAAAAATATCTATCACTTTATTTCCCTAAAAACTAACAAATATCCATCAAACTGAAACAATGTTTTTGAAAAATAAACATATATGTATAAGGATGTAACCTAACTTAATTTACTGTCCTGTTTATTAGACCTAAGTTAACAAGTTGCAGCCACAATTTAGAACAGGGCTGCCACCAAGTTCATTTCCAAAATCCTGTAATTAGCATTAAAAAATCCTGTAATAATTCAAACTTACGTCTACATACTTTTCCGAAGTTAATTTAGAAGATTCTTGCTGTAGAATTTTGATAGTGAAATTAATATGTATAGTAAATTATTATAGTATTGTGAAAAATTGAGATGTTATACAGGAAACCATTTACTGTTAATGTTTTTCACAGACTGAACTATTTTCTAATCTGTTTCAGTAAAGTAGCAGTGAAACTTTCCACCCATTTTCCTATTTGGAAAAATTTATAGAATGAGTGCGAACATGTTCAACTGACTACTTATTGTTGAAAAATTAATATATCTGTATACCGTATTTGCCGGCATATAGGACGACCCCGCATATAAGACGAGTCATGGTGTTGAAGGTACAAAATCTTGAAAAAAAGTAAATTACTAATTTTGAAATTCCCGACAGAAAAATATTTTTTTCCTTTGCCTGAAACATTAAAAACTTAGTTTATATATTTTTAATGCATTTATTACCGGCATTTAAACATCATAATAGACAAATAAACGAATAAAATTGGCTACTACCGCCCTCCGCGCACCCGGGAGCCAAGGAAATGCGCGGCGGCAGCCGGCGATATCTTCATTTGCTGGCAGTTGCGCGCGACTTGGCAACGCCGGCCTAAGGCCAAGTCGCGCACTACATGACAACGCCGGGCAACAACAGCTGCTTGCAAGGTCATTGCGTTCCTGTGCGCTGTTGTCCTCCAGCCTAGCGCTAGACGATAGACACGTGAATGTGTGGTAAGGTATCTAGATCCTCGTTTTTTCCGCCCGAGTCTTGTGCTTGCGAGACAAAGGATGAAAGCATGCGGACCTAGATCCTTGTTTTCTCCGCCCGAGAATTGTAGGCTGGCGAGACAAAGTATCTCGGCACGCGCTCGCATCGATCGCCGCTTCGCTGCGAGGAAGTGCCCCTTATTATGAATGACGCTCATCAAAATCTCGTACCGTAAATTTTATTAAAATAAACGGGTGACTCGTTTTCATTTGTAACGAAAAACGCAATTCCTTGAAACATCATACAACTCCACAGCTTACAGCTTAGCTTTCAAACGATTTTTGGCTACCAAAAATGTTTGCACCCTCATATAAGACGAGTAGCAATTTTTGAGGGCCAAAAATACGTAATAATTGTCGTCTTATATGCTGGCAAATACGGTAAGTTAAATTATGGCTTCGAATGAGACGTAGTTTGCTTGTATCATGGCGCCGCACATAAAAATTAAATACACGTATTTATTAACATAATCGCCGCATGTTTTCACCAAAAATTTTGGCACTAAATATGGGGTGCAGCTATATGAAGGGTTTAAAAAATTTTCCTTTTTTATTTATTTTGGCATAAAATAAAACACAAATTTACGTATATTTGCTTGTATATAGCATGACCTTTTCTGCATAAATAAAGGGAAAGATTTGTAGGTTTAAACTAAGCATGAAAAAGATTAGGGAATCTCGTTAATCCATTCATATGCGTCGCTAATTTTTGTGTCAATTGTTGCTAAACACAGATGTTAGAAATATCCGTGAATATCTAACATTATCCGTCTGTCCGTTTTAACCTTAAAATATCCGCTAAAACGGATAAAATCCGTTAAAAGGCAGGCCTGGTATAAGATGGTATCCAAAAATTTTCACTTTATCATGAACAACCTTATAGTCTTAACTATTCAAAAACCAGTATGTTATCACATTTATGTCCATTTAGCTTAGCAAGCGGTTGCACGGTGCAGCTTCATTTAATCACTGCCGAGAACACGTCTTTGGTAATCTATTCTGTATAGTGTTTATTTCTTGCAGTTTGGAATATGGGAGCTGAAACTTCGCTTCAGGACAAGACTGACCCACTATTTGTATGACCAGTACCTGAAGTGAGTATGTAAGAATAATTCCAGTATTTTAAGTAATTGGAAGGACAATTGTTTGATTGTTGACTCTGGCCATTCTGTTTTCTATTTTTTATAGTCTCCATAAACCACTCCTGCAGAAGTCAGGATCCAAACTAAAGGTGATGTCCATTACCTTCCTCATTTCCTGATTGTTGGAGTCAATAGTTCTGTCTTTTCAACTGTGACATAAGCTCAAACTACATTCCTACGTTAAGTAAAGTCTTTATCTCCACATAGAAGTATGTCATGTTGTACATTGATACAGTTTTTGAAATCAAGAACATGTCCTGTAAATTTTTCTTACCAGATGTTTGCGATTTAAGGCAAAAAACCAAACAGGTTTCTTATAATTTTCATTTAATACATCTTTTAGTCAAAATATCTCAAGGGGGTGATTAACTGAAAATTTTTGTTCAATTAATAATTTTTATATGTATTTGTATGAGATATAGTTTTTTTTTTTTTTTAGACATATACTGTATTGTGACTTTTTACTAAAAGTGTGGGAGGAGCAATTTTGGTAGTTTGAGACATGATTGAGACTAGAAATGGAATATTTTTGAGAAGCAAGACGAGGCTGATAATTCCCTGATGTGTATATTTTTGGGTGTGTTTATTATTATGACACTGTGGCTAATGTACTCTGGCTCAGTAGGCTGTTAGTTACCATAAGAAATTAGAACGTCAAACCAAACAACTGACAAAAGATTTATTGAAATAAAATTCAAAAAATAATTGTTGTTGTCACTGCATAGATTTCAAATTTAAATTACATTTGTGTACAACACAAAAACTATAGGCCTAAATATTTAAACTTTACCTTTTACTTCTAGCAGAAGCAAACTCAGAATAAAAAAGAGATTAACTCTCTGAAAATTATACATACATATTACAAATGTCTAGGCCTGTGCGAATAACAGTTTTTCAGTTTGATTCGAATACGAATAGCATAATATTCTCGAATACGAATATTCTCGAATACGAATATCGAATACCGAATATTAGAAAAAAAATCAAATTAAATTAAATATTTTAAGATATTTTTTTCATCAATATAGCAAAACAAACCACAAAAACAACCAGACCTACACAATATTTTGACATCACATAATACTAGGAACTGGTTGAGGCAACAATGGTAACTTATTGGCAACACATTCACCATC
>PNEQ01094299.1:46548-79651 GCA_003012365.1 Medauroidea extradentata | reverse complement strand
ATAACAAGCGTATCACGCCTCTACCTAGCCTCTAGGCGCAAGTCACTCAACTGACGTGCAGGCTTCTCGCCGACAACTAGCCTCTATGAGACATTCGGTGCTGCTCCATACGCGCCCCTAATCATCCCTTGCCAGCGCTGAAAGCCTCGCTGTATACGGTGGCCGTCTTGGTGAAGATATTTTGCGCGTTAGAGACCTAGAAGTACGGACGCAGTAAGGACACTATAACAAGCGTATCACGCCTCTACCTAGCCTCTAGGCGCAAGTCACTCAACTGACGTGCAGGCTTCTCGCCGACAACTAGCCTCTATGAGATATTCGGTGCTGCTCCATACGCGCCCCTAATCATCTCTTGCCAGCGCTGAAAGCCTCGCTGTATACGGTGGCCGTCTTGGTGAAGATATTTTGCTCGTTAGAGACCTATAAGTACGGACGCAGTAAGGACACTATAACAAGCGTATCACGCCTCTACCTAGCCTCTAGGCGCAAGTCACTCAACTGACGTGCAGGCTTCTCGCCGACAACTAGCCTCTATGAGACATTCGGTGCTGCTCCATACGCGCCCCTAATCATCTCTTGCCAGCGCTGAAAGCCTCGCTGTATACGGTGGCCGTCTTGGTGAAGATATTTTGCTCGTTAGAGACCTATAAGTACGGACGCAGTAAGGACACTATAACAAGCGTATCACGCCTCTACCTAGCCTCTAGGCGCAAGTCACTCAACTGACGTGCAGGCTTCTCGCCGACAACTAGCCTCTATGAGATATTCGGTGCTGCTCCATACGCGTCCCTAATCATCCCTTGCCAGCGCTGAAAGCCTCGCTGTATACGGTGGCCGTCTTGGTGAAGATATTTTGCGCGTTAGAGACCTAGAAGTACGGACGCAGTAAGGACACTATAACAAGCGTATCACGCCTCTACCTAGCCTCTAGGCGCAAGTCACTCAACTGACGTGCAGGCTTCTCGCCGACAACTAGCCTCTATGAGACATTCGGTGCTGCTCCATACGCGCCCCTAATCATCTCTTGCCAGCGCTGAAAGCCTCGCTGTATACGGTGGCCGTCTTGGTGAAGATATTTTGCGCGTTAGAGACCTAGAAGTACGGACGCAGTAAGGACACTATAACAAGCGTATCACGCCTCTACCTAGCCTCTAGGCGCAAGTCACTCAACTGACGTGCAGGCTTCTCGCCGACAACTAGCCTCTATGAGACATTCGGTGCTGACCCTAATATTTTAGGCACTATATTAAACATATATGCGTATTGTGCATGCCTACATCTTGCACCGTCTGGTGCTCAGTGCGGCGACGGTGGCGCGTGGCGGAACTTATTGGATCTGTTATCGACACAATTTTTTTGTCGGTTCGCGACATCTTAGATTTCTCTGGTTGACTTCTGTTCTCTTGCCCCCCCCCCCCCTCCTTCCTTTTGTCATCATTCCCGCGCTTGCTCAGTTTGTTGAGCCCTGACCAGATTTACCGCTTTTGCTTGTGACGGTTTGTAACTTCACTTCTTCGTCTAGAGTTCAGCTAACACATGTAAGTCCTCTGCTCCAGTAATGTAGTGTGTAGGTTGGGAGCTCGTTCTCCCATGACGTGAATGCGCTTACCGTCACGTGAGTTAAGTGAGTATTTTTAATTCTAGTCATTTTTATAAATTAACCTTCTTGGATGCCGTCTTCAAGAAATTCATTTTGGCTTTAAATCATGTCAGGGATATTTTTCCACGTTTAATTAATTTTATGTGTATTTTTTTAGTAAATTGTTTTTGATATAATGTGCCGTGATTACCCTAGGTCCTAAAGCTATGCGTTGCTTGGCGTTTTTTTTTTCAGCCAGTTATATGCTAGTTTTGAAATTTTCCTTATTGGTATTTTGAAACACTCGGATTGGAGCTTGGGAACTTGAATTTGTTAAATACAGTTAATGGTTTATCTGCTTTGAGATTTGACCATTTGATTTTCTGATGGAAAATTATACGTCAAGAATTTTCTGAGCAAGTAATATTGTTATTTGCGTTTGGCGCATTTGTCTCGATCAGAAACTATTTTGACGCCAAGAGTTTTTTATGTGAGCTCAACACATGTCTTATTAATATATTTATTATAAAGCATAGTGAACTATTCATGTACGTAGGAACACTATCATAAAATAAATAAATAGAGCAAACCTTTCTTATTCTATTCCTTTCTTGCTATGGTCTTGTTCATAAGCTCAGATTTATTGGCTCTATTTATGATATTGATTTTTTAATAGCTTTCATTAAAATCAATTTTGTTAACCCTCCTTTTGCAACTGCGAAGAAGGGTTTAATCTTTTAAAAGATTCTTCGCAAATATTTTCATACCTAAAAAGGACCACAAAGACACCCATTTTCGCAATTTCAGCAGCTTAAGGACCTGAAATGGTATAAAAGAGTGAATTACGTTATTTGAAGAATTTTCCTAAGCAGACCACGTGCACGTACTTTCAGTAGTTCTGGATAAATCTTGTGATGGCCAAAGCTCTGCAAACCGCTTAGCAGCCTGGGCAGGCGGCCACCTTAAGCGCTGACCAAAATAGTGCTTCGTCTTTTGTCTTACAGGAAGCCTGCTGTTGTTGCATGTGTTATCTTCGCTGTGTTGTCTGTGTGTACATACATTCCAGTCGCTGTGTTCTTCTGGGGTTTTCTCAGTGGTGTCCTCCATTTTCCTCGCCATTTTCACACGCCTTGTGTGTGTTACTTGCTTGTTTCTGTATTTTTAGATTTGTTTTCTGTCATATTCCTTCTATAATTTTTTCTACTTTTTTAATTTTATGTATGTCACATTTTGTTGCCAACAGTTGATATTTATTAATTTTAATTTTTTTTCGAGTGTCTGATTTTTATTTAGTGTGGGTATTTTGGAGCTTAGTAGAAAACCTTAGCTCACAATTAGGTATGGCCTTAAAATGGTTCAGTTTTTTCTGTAAATATGTGATAACACATTTTTAATATTTATTTATTTCATTTTATTTTATTTCGTCTTTCATTTTCTTGGCGAAGTTAAGGCTAAAATGCCTTCTCTTAAATTAAAATATTCTTCAAATATTGTGTGCTGGATGGAATTCAATGCCCGCTATGTTAGTACACTCTAAAAATCCTTTATTTGCGCAATAAAAGGTTTTAAAGTTACAGTAATGCTAACAAAATCGTGTGACTGTTAAAATAGTTCATCGTAAATATTTATGGAGATGTTAGTTTTCGTATTTCTTTATGAAAAAAAAACATTATCTTTGCTACTAAGTAACTTATATTAGTAATTCAAAGAACAAATTTAAATAAAATGTGACACGAAACAAATGTTTTTAAATTTTATCTTTTACATAAAGCTGTACTTGCCACAATCTAAGTAGCCTTAAAGAAAAATCTATCTTTGTGTTAAAGGAAACGTTTTAACTGAGTACACTTTACGACCCATACGTTTCATATTACAAAACTGTGTGCCGTTATCAGTTCAGAGATGTTGTTGTGGATGTATCGAAAATATTACTTTCTGCGTCGTCGAATATGATATATAACTAAGAGTTACGTGTAGCATACTTCTCTTTATGAATAAATAATTATCTTGAACTATTTCCAGTTAGTATTTTCAATTTCATAAAACATCCGAAATTCTGTGTACGTACTTTTAATTTAATCGTGCATTAAACAATACAGGCAGGTTTTCTAACTGTAGTACATTACACTAGTTATCTCAGTTAACTACGACTAGCCGTCATCTTAGAACAGCGAATATGCTATACCTCGCACCAAGAGTTCAAGATTACTTGCGGATTAAAAAACAAAAATTAAAAAAATACGGATACTCACGTGTTAAATCCTATAGTTCTAGAAAAACATTACATATTAAAAGTGTTTTTGACATCTGTTCCATATTTCAGAGTAACTGACGAGTACTACTACATCTGTATTTCAAAATTCGCATTGACATTCAGTCTGCAATCATCAAAGGTTTCTTCGTGTTAAAAGTGTGTTCCTTCGTAGTTCCATATGTATTTTTTTCTATTCACACACGCGCTTTCGATCCGGCTCTTCTCCCCCCCCCCCCCCCACCCGCCTTTTCCTGTTACTACAATCTGGAATCTCACCTTCCTCCCCGCCGTAATAGCGGCTCTCAGGGTTTAGCTGTAGGAAACTTTTATGTGCCACTAGGAGGCTACTATGAGAGACATCTCCTGGGCTTGAAAGAATCTCCTAAGATGCTTGAGGCATGGGTGTGAAGAGTTCGCTCCTGCAACAATGTCATCGTTACGGATAAAACAATTTTTGCTGTCTTGTACCACGTTCACATCGAAGATGTTACGATACCATGAAAATGTTAGCTAAAATTCCCTTACATGTAAGAGAAACAACTCACATATTTGGGGAAAAAATTACCAGACGTACACTCTAAATCGTAATAACACAGATGATTTTCAAGTGATTTTTTCACAGGTTCGGTTAATTGAAACTGTTCCATTTGGGATCTCATGTGAAAATCGTCTGTGAATATGAACTAATTCTAAGTTATAGTATATGTGCAGTTATTTAACAAACTTATGTATAGCAAAAATTTTTATCCATTAAAAGAGACCATTTCGACGCATTTTCATACTGTTTTTTCATCGTTATTGTACGTACTACGCTTAACCTAACTACCTATACAGATTTTTTTTAAATTTTAAGTCAATAATTGGATTCGAATTTCAACTCCTTTTCCAGTGGTTAATTACGCTGATTACTACACCAATGAGGACCGATTATGAGCAATATTTCCCCTACGAATGTCGAACTCTTCAGTAAGTTCAGCGCAGGTTGTACGAAGATCTTCCCGTACGTAATCAGGACATTGCACAGTAATGTAAGGAAATGTATTATACTGTACTTGTGTGGTTATGTAATTTAATTTATATAAATAAAATAAGTTTTCATACGAGCTGGAGAAATGTCACAGTCGTGTATATGAATTATCCGCACCACGCCAGTGCGGTAATTTCATATTTAATGTAAAAGAAAAAACTTTCCATACCAGCTCGAGAAATTTCAAAGCCATGTAAGTGAATTTTTCATACCATTTAATGCAGTTATTTTACGTTGTATGCGAGAGAAAATAAATTTACGATACTAATTAAGAAGTATCACAATGCACATGCAAGTCTTTCTTTCTTTTTTTTTACGTTGTAGATACAAATTTCGACTTTCTATGCTGCTGTCTGTTTTGCTTGCTCACGGACACTTCACGTATAATTTCTGCAAATAGCGAAAGCTAGAAGCCGAGCCATGTAGATGTATCAGCTGGCCTCGGTGCATGACGCCTGGATGGACTGTAGCCGCGCCAGCACAAATGAGATGATGCACATTCCTGGTTATACATTTGTCTTGACCTCGCCGCGAGGGGAACTGTTGGTCTTACCACCCACGCCACCAATAAATAAAGACGAGAGGTCCCACTCTCAGGCTGCAGTAAAACCCGAGTATTAACAGAAGGAAGAGTTTTTGCAGTGTGAAGTACTGACACGCAGCAACCGTTCAATAATGGCGAGCAATGTAATGTTATGTTAAAATATAATACCGAAGAGTAAATTACATAAAAATAAAGAATTTAGTTACTTCCATTTAAATTTCCACTATGTACCTACATGACTTCATTTCAGGAAACTTGAAATTATGATTTGCTAAATGTCACTTTGTAATGATGCCAATGAACGTAAATTCGCAGCGTGCTTGCACTGACATAATTAATCTTAGAATTTTTACATCCAAAAATGTTCTGCTATGTTCTTTATGAGCAATTTTGTACTGCTGTGTTTACGTTTTAATTAGCGTTGTCTCAATTTCTACACTTAAAATTGGGTCACTATAAATGCATTACTATGATAAGATGCTTGACAATAATTTTGGCCAATTCTATTTTCCTAGAAGTCCTTTTTAAAGTTTTTTTTTTCTGCACTGGTCTCTTAAATTTCTGTGGATTATACATGACTTATTTTGCTTCAGTTAAAGCCATACGTTTCTTTAGAGCCTCTGCTAACTACGTTGTTGAATGTTTCGGTAACCCATGCCGAGGGACAGCATATCTCCGTCCGCAGTTAGAGATTCATAGAACCTTGCATGTCTAACACGAACACGCGGCCTTCCTTCTGCCTCTAAAGCATATGCATACAGGATGTTGCGAAATTGAATGTTAATATTTTGAGTGAACAATCCTCACATTTGGAGGAACAAGAAATGTTACATAAACATAGGTACTAAAACGCAGCGTTACTGAACTACAGGTCTTGTGACTTACAGTGTGTGGTACGTGGACTGGATCATATTATTGCGGAATACTACATCGGGCAACGCCTACCTTCCTGATAATACGACTAGTCTGGTACGTATTTGTTAATAAAAGCTGCAATGGCATTCTATAGTAACACGACCCTTCCTCCCGCATGCTGTTCACCATAAACTATGTAGGTCGTACTGTGAACCTTCGTACCTATGTTCTCAACAATTTTTTCGTTTTTCTAGACGAGTTCTTCCAGAATATTGACTTGCGATTTCTCAACAGCCTTTGTATGAAAAGCTTTTTGCAAAGCAACGAAGAACGTTCAGCTGGCAAAGAAACCTCCTCTTGTAGACAACATAACTACACACACCGAGCTTGTTGTGAATGCAGTTATACAAGAAAAGTTGCTGAAACCCTGGAGATGGCGACTAACTGGACCCTTTGAGCATATATTTTTGTGACATTTAAAAATATCTGACAGTATAAGAACAATACATTTTATATTATGACTGTTCGAAGCATTGTGTTAGCATCTCTGAAGGATATGGCAGCACGGGTTGGGACGAAGTTATGGTCTAATTATAAACTAATTTACAAGTCAGACAGGCAATATAAAACACAGCACAGTCACGTCGCGGAATAGCTGGAATGACTGCGGCGTCAACTAGATGTAAGAACAGAGTTATTGAAGACCTAGGGGCTAACAAACTTACTTAGCTTCAGTTGTTAGTTCACCGTATTGCCGATTCCGAAACTCCAGATTTTGGTTCAACCTCAAGCATTGCTTTCCTCTGACAACAACAAGGGGAGCTAGATGCACGTTGTTAACTCAGTGTGCTTTCATTTGTAGATATAAAAAATAACTGAAACATTGATTATCTCAAAACACAATTTTCACCCCCGTCATCAATTTGGTATTAAGGTTTTCGGAGAAGAAGTTCAATTGCATGATGAAGAGAAACAAGCGAGCACGGATAGTGAAAAGTTACAAGAATAATTGTTTTCGCAAATATACTTGTTTCAGTGACGTGTGATTGGCAAAATTTAATCGAAGCAAATAGGCCATAAACAGAGGACAAGGTAAGCTAATAATTGGAAAACAAACAGAAAGTGTTAGTAAACAAATGTACCAGCGATTAGAGACTGTACAAAATCTGCAGCTAACCTTTGGAAGCGTCAGGATAATCCCAGCAGCTTTAATCGCATCCACACCGAACACGAACACAACAAAGCTAGCCAGTTAGCCGCAACACGCAAGTAACACATCGTTTATCACAGCTTCTGCAAACATATCTCGTATAGAAGAACTAAACTGGAAAAGTATGCAAATTGCATACTGTATGAAAAAAAAAACACTATTTGAAGCAAACAAACGCACAGTACCATAATACCTGCCGTGCCAAATAAAGCGTTTTATTTTAATATCTTACGTGACTCTACTTGGTCTGAGTGATATTGAAATTTGTTATGTCATTTTAAGGTTACACAGAGTGGTAAGCCTTAATTTTAATGGTTAATATTTCCTCCCAGCACTAAATCAAGTGTTTCATTCAAAACTAAATAAACAAAAACAGTTTTTGTAGTTACTAAGTCCTAGAAAACTTTCATCGTAGCTGTATGCATAGTTGTGTATGGCAGGGCCAGCAAGAGACTCGAGGATAGCTGGAATTTAATTTTAATACTTTCTCTATGACTAACACCTGATATTGTAGCTGTGTCACTAAGGTAGTAGTACAACTACTGTTACACTGTCGGTGAAGCTACTGCGAGTAGTTGAGGGTTGTCAAACAAGATTGACTAGCCTTCAATAGGAAAAAAACAACTTCACACGCATCAAACATCCGTTATGACAGGTCACAGGACATATGTACAATAGGTACAAAGAGAGAAAGCCCTGACTTTAATTCTGGGTGGTGGAAGGCTGAAGTGACTCGTACGTCTGAAATTGAATGCAACTCCTCCCCTTCCCTTCCCATAACTATTCTACCAATTACGGGACAATAAAAAAGTTTGGAATTTGGCTTCTTTCTGATGTATTTAAACGTACGTAAGAGCAGTGACGGCTTAAACGTCTAACGTAATAGTCTTGTCTAACCTTCCTCTGCCGATGGGCTCGTTCATACTACTTGTTGCTCCCATAAAAATGAGTTGTGTCTCAAATTTATAATATTATTGAAGAATATTTTATAAACCCAGTATTAAGAGACATTATTCGTAATAATAATAATAATATATAATTGCCATTGAACTAATACATGTAATAGGCAAAGTCACAATCCTACGTTTTTTAACAAGCTACATTTGACAAAATGACAACACTACATTTTAATAATGTCACAATACAACATTTTATCAATATCACAATACAACATTATATCTTAAATTTAAAGTATAAAATATTCCTCGATAGAGTAAAAAGGATTACATAAAAGCCAGTTGTGTAACTTGTTTTTGTCAGGCAAACTAATTAAACTCGGTGGTATTTGTTGTATATCTTTACACCCAGTACATCAAAATTTTGTATAGGTATATTTAGTTTACAACTTCGTACGTCGGTAAGTCTGTGACCCTTACTGTAATAGTTATGTATTTTGCACATAGTTTGGATCAGATTATTATGAATTTTTTCCTCGTATACAATATTACAATTTCGATATACATATTTATAATTCTTAAAATCTGTTGTTTAATATAAAGATGTCTGCAAAGATGAAAGTAACAATGTCTCAGGCCTTCAAGCACACAATTTCGGGCTCGGATTCCCTGCAACAAAATTACGGTGGTGTAGTGGTTACGCCATTAGCCTCCTACCACGACGATATGGATTCGATTCCCCGCAGAGTAGCCCCGATACTAACGTTTGGGAAACTTGGTGGACGTTGTCATTTTCTGGTGTTTTTTTACCTCCCACTTTTCTCGCCCTTTCCATTCTGTCGCTGATCCACCCTATTCTTATCCTTCATCATACATTTTAAATCGTGTTTTTAATTAATTTTCTCCATAACGTAAATGTTATGTTAATTATTTAAAAATAAATCTAAATAGGAAATAGAGAATGTGTTATCAGTTATTTTCAGGCTGTTTTGACCTGTGTAATCGTAATTGCAGATAAACTAGTTACTCGCTGATTTCAGTCTCATACCAGTAAATACTGATAACAGTTAGCTCGCTTAAGCTAAAAAAATTCTGTTTATGGTTTGTGTCACTACTGGTTCTGAATTTCAAAATTAAGTCATACAAGTAAGTTACAAGTAAGAAAACGTAAAATCAATAAATCTAGGAATCCACATCTGTAAGTGGCCGGATAAAGGACCGGCTTGTATTTCAAGTAGATTTATCAGTCCAAACTCCCCTCTGTTCTTATATGAGTGACTATCCTACTTGAGACGGGATGCACTGTATGGATTTTAATATTTTATCCTCTGCAATAATAAACAGTCGTATCTAAACGTAAGTTTGATTTATCTTACTTTGTAAGAAACTCGCAGCTCTCATCCCTGATTGGCCTCAAGACGTTTTAATAGACGTACTAATTTAATACGATCGTTAACACATTTCGTAATTTGTCATAAAATAAAGAGTTTACAGTAGCAATTATATTACCGATACTAATAATTTTACTGTATTTATGTAATATAAATACTTTATTAACATTAAAATAGTAGTAATATCTTTCTTACAATTACTGAGTTCATCTCTTTAGTAAATATGTAGTTAAAAAAAAAAATTGACAGCGTTTCGGTACGTTGTCCTCCTGAGATACGGAAAACTCTTTCCTAGCTACTCGAATTCTAAGAGGAGATGTTCTGAACAGAATGCACGCCGTGTGTGTCAAAGATTTCAATTTTTGAAAGTATTAAAATTTTGCTGAGGATGAAGTTTGAGTTTCTGTCGTTAGAAAACATATGAAGGTAGAGCGTTAAAAACGCTTAAGTCTGGTACCTGCTAAAGGTGTCTTTATATCGTATGGAGTTATTTAAACAATGCATGTTGTAAGAAAATTGTGCAAGAGGATTACTCAAAATATGTTACCTATAAAATGATTTTACATGTCAAAACAACATGCTGGAGTACTTAAATATGTGCACATTCAAGCTCGTTTGCTTTGTCGTTGGCATGCGTGTTTCCTCTGTGTATTCCAGTTTCCCTTCATCCTTCGAATAACGTTATATTTCCGTCGGATAACGTCATTTCGTAATCCTCGAGGGTTCTTCGGCCACCTATGGGCGCCTAGTCAGAAGTTTGCTCTCGAGGTGTACGATTTCGATTTTTAAGGCATGCTAGATATTTAACATACCGAAATTTTTTACATCATAAAGCTTAGGCTGTACTTGATAATACACTTATCGCTTTGCCTAAAGAAAAATGCTGTAATTAAAATATATAAATAAGGTATAGCCCTATGGTTATGTGGGAATAGCACGCTCCACTCTTTTATAAGTTACAAGACCAGAGCCCTGTCGTTAATATTAGAAAGTTAATAATTCTTCTCCTTGTGCAATAATTTGCCTATGGTTACGAATTAAAATTAAAATAATAATCGCCTTTAAAAGCACCTATATCTTAGTCGAGTTGTTAAAATTAGCTGTGAATATCCGATGTTAAATTTTCGTTGACAGTGGCAACAGATCGAGAATCTAAGTGAAGGGGGGCGGACGTGATGTTCAATATTCTTTCAGAGTAGTTATCCATCCTATTATCTAAAACAAACTGCTACGGAATCCTTCATCTTTGTTTCTATATACATTGGTAATATAAGAGTATGCCAGGGTTAACAATGTGTGGTGCTGTAATAACGGCAGGCTCGGTTTTGTGTAACTACATAATATCGAAAAACTGCTCTAAGAAATAATGGACGCTAGAAGATGTGTAAGACATTTGCAATTACAGTAAACATAACACTATAGCCTATAATAGGAATAATTATGTTTTGAAAACGTCGGTTTATTTTTTTTGCTGGAGGCAATTTGCTATATTAGTCAAAGTATCATACCTAAGTATAGATGCTAGTTAAATTTATGTGAAATTTACCTAAAATTTATATGTTTGAACTACAGAAGCACACAGAATTTAAGTAATATTATGTAGTTTATTTTATTTTAGAGGGTTTTCAAACTTAATCTAAACCTAAGTAAACGACGCTTATATCCATGCCCGAGCTGATATTCGAACCCAGAACCTTTTGCATACTATGCTGACATACTACCAACAACACTACGGAGATCGGCATAATAGTAGTTGAAATGTGGACATACGCAATTATCAGTTGGTTTCCAAGCGGCGTTTACAAGCATTTTAAAAATAAATTCCCAATGAATGAATAAACGACCGATATGGACATTTAGTCGAGAACATACTTCAGATTTACATTTTTACTCTTAAATTTATTCCGGAAGCCCTTCTTTAAAGTTATTTGGACTACAGTTTATATAACTTTTTCGAGATGCCTAGCTTTAAGAGATGTACACAATTGAAACCTTGTACGGATTTAAACAGTAAATCTAAAATTTTTTCAAACGAATTGTTTTAAATAAGCACACAAATGTGTATTATTTGCGTTTATATCTAAAGAGATGCAATGGGAATGAATATTGCTTATTGTTGCTTAGGTCTTAATGCGGAATGTTTTGATAGTTTACTGTGTCGATTTCAAGAGAGTAGTATTTAACGAGTGCAGTGTCCATGAAATGGACTGCAGTGAGTGTACCGCGGAGGGAAGGAAGGGCCAGGTGACAGGGATAAATCCACGAGGGGCAGCAAGTGATCTGCTGTGTGGGGTTTAAGAGCGGAGCGCGCAGGCAGGTTAGTTAGCCGCTCGGCCGGTGAGCAGCGCTAGCTCCGTGGCCCGAGTCGGTTCCGCCACGTCACAAGGCCGTGCCGCTCCCCGGGGCCACTTTGTAAACGTCGTTAACAGCCAGACCTGCAGTAACTCAGGCCTCTCCGCCTCCAGCACGCCGGCACCTGCCTAGAGGAAAGTTCCTGCTGCAGTGCATCATACTCTTATGCGTAGGGTTTATTGCATACAACTTTCTTTGTGTCTGGAAAGTCAAACATTAGAAAAAAGTTTTTTTTTTTAGCATAGAGACTCATGTAACAAAAAAAGGCCCTCGCTCAGGTGAACTGTATTCGAGGAATCTGGAAACAGAAAATAAATCGCCTTACAGGCAGGCAACTCACAATATAACACGTACCTATAGTGAAAGATGGACAATGTTTTAACTTAACATTCACGACACATGGCTATATACAATGTAAAATGCTATTGACATTTACACCGAATATTAAACGTTTTAAGGACAGTGGGCACTATCTGTGTTACATCATGTAGTAGTTAAAGGAGATATTTTACTAAATTGTTTATTTTGTATTACAAACGCGCGTTATTTCATTGATACATTGTAAAGCGTCAGTATTTGTCTGACAAAATCCACTTACTCCTTACGGAAAATTACAGGAAGTCATACACGCCATTTACGAGGAATCTGTATGCGTAATGGCTGGTATTATGTTACTGCACCTGGCATGTAAGCAAAACACAACATGCATACTGTATTCGGGTGTACAACAGCAAAACACGTGTGGCTGGTGCACAAATGAATTAATCAATCATGGTTAGTGTGATATTTTGGTCAGTTGTATACGTAACCTACGAACAAATTGGTACAATGTTACGAAAATTATTATGAAGTTCACGCTAGCAGTAACATTAATATGTCCCAAGTGTGCCAGTGACTTGTATGCAGTCAGATAAAGACCTACACTTACAAGTTAGTGTGGCTGTTGGGGTATGACTTGGAAATGTACCTCAACACATTTGTACAGTACTTGAACACATTTAAGTTGGACTCGCGTGTGGGAGAGCGCAGGTTCTATTCCCGGTCTTGTCATCCTGCTTTCAGAGACCACTCCAGCAAATGCTGCAATAAATCCTTAACAAAGGCCATGGCCGATTCCGTTCACAGTTTCTGTCGCTTTTCTAAATTTGTAAATACTTAGACAACTCTAATGACCTCGCTGTCGACGAGACGTCAAGCCCAACACATTTGTTTCTTTGTTAACAGTCAAGTACGCTAGGTTACATCTTCCTTTGTCTGCTTTTGTGTTTTTCTGTCGTACTCTGTGTGCCACCGTCATCTCAGCGATTGGTTACAATATCATCGTTAGTATTATTGGTGCACATTGTTTAGTTAGTAGCCCTGCCAGTTTTGTTTGTTCTTTGACATAAATTTTCATGAGTAGAGACTTGACAATTTTGCGCTTTCTTTTGGGCACAAGCTACGTCTCAAACAACTGTAAATTCATGCAACTTGAGCAGTTGGCTCGTGGATTATTTGACATGTCTTGGAGCTAATGAAAAAGAAGCAAGTAAGTGTTTGTCCAACCACATGGTATCAGCGTGTCAACTAGCAGCCAATGAACAGCTGTTGTCTACTAGAGTACACATATATTTTTGGAGGCTAGCCTACAGGTCAGTGAACCTGCGAATTCTTCCTGTCTATATTTATGAGATGGTTTTTTCTTGTGAAGTTTCTGTAACGACACTAACTCTGCTACAGCGTATGTCCATTATAATGATTCATTGAGTAGGTTACATCGAATCGCAAAAAAAAAAAAAATTGAACAGAGGAAGTTAATCCTAAAAGGGGTTGTTCAAATTGCCGGTCATTAACTTCTACACACAGTTCACAGGGGACCGTCGGACCCTCCGGCGGATTGAGTAAAGTGCATTAATGATTCTCGCTAGCAGGTCCTCTTCACTGCCAACATGTATGTCGTACACTAATGATTTGATACGTTCCCAAAGAAAAAAATCATAGGGCGTCATGTCAGGCGAACGTGTGGGCTAGGAAATGGACTCACCTAGACCAATCCAGTGGTCAGGACATGCCGTATCCAGATATGTTCGCACGTTCCGGGCGAAATTTGCTGTGGTGCCATCATGCTGAAACCACAAATGCATTCACACGTCAAGTGGAACATCCTTCGGGAGTTGTGGTAGCGTGTACTCAGGAACTTTAGGTAAATAGCAGCATTATGTCGTGGAGGAAGACGGAATGGCCCAAACATATGGTGACTGGATTTATTTGCTTGGACATACTCCATTCCTGATGACTAAAGCATACCCTGCTTATTGATGTTTTCTTGTCTGATTTTTGGTTTTCTTTTGACAGTCAATTATTTCGCAATGGTTTATGTCCAAGCAAATAAATCCAGTCATACACTCCCATTGCATAGTTCTTTCAAAGCTCAATCATATGGTCTTGCACGATATTTGCCCACCCACATGTTTACAGAATACTGTTACTCAAGGCTTTGTAAATGGGTACTTTGTGGGTTCTCTTCTGTCCACTCGTGTCTTTTCCTCGTATTAAAAATTCCATCACGTGTAAAGCACGCCTCGTCCATACACAGTATGGAGCTGAAGAAACGTAGCTGCATATTGCACTTGTGTAGGTACCACCGGCGAATCGTAGCCGACGAAGATGATCGTCCCGACCTGCCGCCTCTATCGTACGTAGGTAATGCGGACGCAGTTGTTGTTCGCAAAGAACATGTATCACAGTACATTGGATGGCATCCATTGCATTGGCAATGACTAGGGAGCTGGTGGATGGCGTCTCTCCGAAGGCAGAAAGAACCTCTTCAAATTGTGTTGTTACGCACTTGACATCCACGCTATGGATCATGCTTACATTTCACGACTGTTCCCGTATCCCAAATGCGCTGCTCAGAGGCAGCGAAGGTTGAGTGCCGAGGTACCTACCTCATGGGAAACTTATTTGCATACATTATGCGTGATTTATGCCACATTCCTGTGCTGCACCGTACACTAAATTCATGTCTGCTAGTTCCGCAGGGTCCGCGGTGGCCGAATGGCCAGATCATTCGCCTCCTACCAAGGTGATCCGGGTTCAATTTCTGGCGGGGTAGATCCCCGGACTTTCGAATGTGGGAATCGTGCTGGACGATGCCATTGGTAGGCGGGTTTTCTTGGGGATCCCCCGGAATTCCCCCACCCTTTCATTTCAGTTCTGTTCCATACTCACCTAATGTCACCCCTCCCCAGCGCTAAAGACCTCGATGTTAAGCGCTGACCAAAATCTCTCACTGCTAGTTCCGACCACGTATAAAGATTTATGTCATAACAACGGCACACAAAAACTGTAGACAGGCGCGATAGTGTTGGCAGTGTCGATTATGTAATATACTGCTGCCTGCCGCCTGTGTGTGCCAAGCAAATGTGTCATGTAGGAGTTAAATCGGCACGCGAGCCAGCAGGTTTACGACCTAAACGTACACAGGGCAGCTATTAACTTATAATGGTTGCCTTCCCTGCAGGTGTAACAAAGCTGATGTGATGTACTTTGAGTGCAAACGAGGTACAATTACGTTTATGCCATCCATTGTACATATTCGTCGCAAATGGCGTGTATGATGTGTTGTAATTATCCGTAAGGTGTGTAAGTGGATTTTGTCGGTGCTTTTCAGACAAAATTCTGACGTGTACATGTTCCATGTGTTGTGGGTTGCCTACCTCCCTTATAGAAAACGCTTTCATCTGAATTTGGCTAGATATGGGACTGATCTGGACCAGATATGAATTAGTGTATATTTACCTATCCCTGATGCCATGTCTGGCCAGTTTCAGATCTAGCCAGATCTTGCCCAGATACACTTTTTTCATATGAACTGTAAGGCGCGTTCCTTTCGGTTTCTAGATTTCCCAAAAAAAGTTCACCTGAGTGTATTCAGACAAGAGGGCCTTTTTTGTTACATAAGTCTCAATACTCAAATAACTTCTTCAAATGTTTAACTTTCCAGACACAACGAAAGTTGTGTGCAATACAAGGGTGGCCACCCTTGCTATTTTCATAATGGCGAAAGGTTTGAACGAGCATGTGCTGTGAGAATACAGATTTCAATAACATAAAACTTTGCTTTTGTTTTTGTCCTTTTATATATATATATATTTTTTTTTATTTTTTTTTTTATTTTTTTTTATTTTTTTTTTTTTAGAAAACACTGTTTGAGATTTAAATTTTCAAGGGATTAGTGCTGCCTTAATATTCTATTTCGGAGCTAGGTGTCCTATATGTTTTGTTATAAATTTTTCATAACGAATAACTTGCCGGCGTTGGTCTGTGTTTTTCATACTCAATCTGTATAACAATTCCGGGCTCTCTTTATCTGATTAATAAATACTTTTTTTTTTTTGCTTGCGATCCTAGTGAGAAGAGATTGAGATTAATCTTTTTTACCACTTTGTTTCACATCTCTTTGCGGTGTACATACATAATATAGTGAAAGAATACACCTGGTCGTGGAATCGAGCAAATATTGCCTCCAGCAGGTTACATATAATCACCGCCTGTTACATCATTTCACCCCTAATTTGCTTCTCGCCCAGCACCTTCGCTCTCTTAACCTAGTTTCTTCACGGCGATGAAGTGTCCATTGTTTCGCGGCACGTACTACAAGGAAGGTGGAGGAAGGAGAAGGGATGGTAGCACCCCTCCAACCATCCCCCCACAATTGCTGGAGTCTCTTGTCTCAAGGCATCACAGCGCCCACTTGGCCTGGATAAAGGGAAACTGCCGCTCGACGCGGGACAGATGGGACGGCAGGGAGGACGAAGAAAATGCACCACCGCCTCCAGATAAACGCCGTTGAGGAGGGGACTTGAAGTACCACACAACCTACACCCCCCCCCCTCAATCTCCAAACACATTCCCCGAGATCTGGCTGCAATGCGCTGCGTGGTCATGTAGCCAAGTCGGCGTCGCGACGCTCGGATGCTTCACAGCTCGTAGAGGCGTTTTCGAAAAATAACCCCCTAGAGTTATCCAGGTTTTCTCGGTACACGCGACTATTATAGGAAGTCAAATTTAGTCACGATATTAGTGAAAGTAGGAGGAAATGTTAGCCTAAGGATGTTCAAATGGGGAAAAATCGTGATTGTATATTTTTATGAGATAGCGTTAGTTTTGTAGACGTTACTTGGAAGCACAATTTTCTCTGACAAAATAACCCATCTCATCCAGTTTTCCCACAGCGGCATTTCAAAGTCAAGATTTGTATGTTTTTACTTTATATGCCCTCCTAAAACCAATAAATACAACGAAACTAAAAAATTCATAGTGAATGAGAGAGTAAGAGATTTTGGTCCGTGCTCAACGTCGAGGTCTTCAGCGGTGGTGAGTGTGGAGCAGCACTGGAATGAAGGGGCGGGGGACACGGGAGATCCCCGAGAAAACCCGCCGACCAACGACATCGTCCGGCACGATTCCCGCATGCGAAAATCCGGGGACCGACCCCGCCGAGAATCGAATTTGGACCGCCTTGGTGGGAGTGCGAATGGTCTGACTATTCGGCCACCGCGGCCCCAATTTATAGTGAACTGTGTGTGATGGACTATGGCTGAATGTATATAAACACACATTATAAAAAAAACTTTTGATTTAAAAAATCTGAAATTTGTAATTTGTTGATATTTTCAGCAATTTATTTTTAAATACAAAACTATTTTTCTCCAATTTTTTCCCCAATACAAAACTCTTCTGAAGTGAGGCTTTTGAAATATTTCAAGCTGTAACCCGTGGCATGTACTTTCACTGTGAAATATTTCGTTTCATTATGTTCTCTAGTTTTTGAGGAGTGCATGCAGTAAAATCATGCAAATGTTGACTCTCAAATGGCATTATGAGAAAACTGGTTGAGATTTTTTTTTTCTGTAAGAGGAGAATGTAGTCCCAAGTAACGCCTACTAAACTAACACTATTTCATACGAAAATAAAATTATGATTTTCCTCCACTTGAATGTCATTAAGAGGCTGTGCCAGTATTTGAGGAGCACGTACGCAACAATAAGAATCTTATCAAAATTATATTTCTATTTTATTAAAGATACTGTCGTTCTTATTTGACCTGCTTTCTATAAAGTCAAGTCCAAGGAATTCTTGAGTACAGATTTTACAAAACTTTTTTGTATCGCGGTCATAACGTAGCCGTTTGTTATACTTGAATTTTTCATAATGCAGCTCGAATAAGAACGGCTGTATCTTTAACAAAATGCTAATACAATTTCCATATGTCTATACTTTTATTGATATGAATATAGAGGTGACCATTTATCACGGGAAAACTCGACTGTTAGTTGAATTTCAACGTACGTTCAGCTATTCAAAAGATTTCTGGATTTCACTCGTATGTAGAGCTGTTGGCCTATTTGACTAAAACAATAAGAATTTAAGAATTCCGCTAGTGTAATATTTTATGTTTGATATTAGTCTGCAGACGTCTACATTGTGTCAGAGGTATATCACCCATTCATACATGTTGCATCTGCAGCGTTTTCAAGGGGAGGGGGGTGCGTGTGTATCTATATATATGTGTGTGTGTTTTACGAGTCCTCGAACAGCGCATGCCCTTGATGAAGGTACACGGGGGGAAAGAGGAAACGAGTCGGCCAGGCTCAGTTTAAGGAATCACCCCAGCACTCGGCTGGAGTGATTTCGGAATATCCTGGAAAACGGAAATCAGGATGGCCGGAGCCGGAAATCGAACCCGGTCCTCTGAAATGTGAGGCGAGTGTACCAATTCTCCACCACGCTCAGAAATGTTCGCGGTATACCATCATCTCTCTAAATACAGAAAAAAGTAGCCTTGGTTGAAATATTGTTAATAAGGGTTATGAAGGTGCGCTTGAAAAACTGGAACAGTCTCTTAAGTACATTCAGTTACCCAGGTTTTCATGTGGCCAAGTAAATCACGACAACCTGAGCTAGGCTTTTTATACATTAACCTGCACTGAAAGAAAATTTTGTATTAAATGTTCCCTGCGAAATTGTATTATGGTAAACATAAAACGATTTTGTGATGAACACCAAAATGTTTTTCTGGTGAGCGCAAAACAATATTTGACAGGATAAATATTGATAAAATATTTTATAGCTGCTGCAAAATATTTTTTTTCCCGTATGGTGATCGGGAATACTTGGTAACATGACCGAGAAAACCTACGTGATCCCCAGCATGTTAACCGCCTTAGGGAGCTCAATCATAAGAGATTAGCTGGGTTGTTAACAAACACATGAAACATGATAGCACTTCCGGACGCAAGCAAACTTCATTCGGATCTCTTTTCAAACGTTTTAGTTTGAAATTGTGTCCTGTCAGAATTTACGATGTGAGTTTTCGTAAATTTCTTAAACAGACATTCTTCCTTCGTGTGTCGTAACTTTTGGTTCGGCGGGAACTGCTGACATAGCAAAGTTACATTTTTCTATTACTATTTTAATTTTTGAAGTGGCTTTCGCCATGCAGCAGCTGACATCCGCATAAAGACGAAACCCTACTGAGGTTTTCAATATTAATATAAACCTAATATCTACTGGTTGCGTGATTATATTACTGTAATTTATATGCTTTTACGAGACGTTACTGAAAGAAGCTTTTCATCCGACGGGGACAGTAAAACGGTATCTGATGGTGACAGTAAAATGGATAAGCCATGCGGGCTAGACTGGTGCACTGGTCAATAATAACACCGCCTTTACACGCATAGCATTAGACTGGCGCGTAAATTTTTTTGTAAAATTTTAAACGGTGACCATAATATTTTATTTGTGGAAAGTATACAGCAACGTCAAATTAATGCGATTATGTTTATACTTTACGAACTGAGTTGGTTTCTTCCAGATACAACAGACTGGAAAATCAGTTTTTGGACATTTCTTGGGAATCCATGCAATTTTTATAATGTGCGTGTGGTATATTTAAAACGTTCGGCCGCTTGGCTCAGCGGTTAAGGATCCTGGTCGGTAGGTCAACGGGACCGGGTTCCTATCCCTGACCGGAGAAGTGAGAATATAATACTTCCTCTCCAGGTTCATGACTGGGTGTTGTGTTTGTAACTTCACCTCCATTCCCGCGGAGAACAATGGCGAACCACAGTCCCCGGTGTCTCCCCCCCCCCCCCCCCCAATAAATTCCTCCTGCGGCCGTCAACTTCATCTACAAATGGGAACTGCGATCTAGTAAAAATTTGTTAAAACGTAGGACAGTAGTTCGATGTGTGTTTTCTTTTACTAGATAAAATTATTGGAACTAGGCCTAGGTTGAATAGTTTCACGTAAAACAAAATACGCGCGACGCCCTACTTTTCACTGTTCGTCCACTGGGCTTGGACTTCTCTTCAGCGGTAGGCAAACATCAAGAACTGTACATTAAGTTTCAGACTTTATGATCTCAAATTATAAAAATCAGCGGAAAATATATGCCATCGCTATGCTTTGTAAAAGTAATAAATGATTAAATTTGATCGATATGGATATTTCGCAATGCTAAACAATTATATTAATGTTCTTTGAATTAAACTTTCCGCTAAATATTAATTTGAAATGTTTATTGTATAGGCTTGTCAAAGCAATGTGTTACATAGTTTCTACTTAATTTTTTTTCACAGCTTTAAGGGGCATAGAAAAATAAGATGTCGGACGGACGTCTGGAGTATTCAGTCGTCGATAAAATCTTAACTACTCATCTTAATTCAATGAAATTGTTTTGTCGAGTAGATATTAATTAGCGAACGTCAATTTATATAGCACTGGGCGGTATTATGCTTTGCTTTCGAATTAAAAGTTAAAGTTTGTATTTAGAAGAATAAAAGATTGAAACCCCAAAATCCATAAAAACTGTAGTTTTTATCATTTTTAATATGACAATATACAGGACTCTATAAACTGACTTTCAAATGTACTAGCATTTTTAATTTAAGATGATTTTTCGATCCTGTAATCTCTGCGCGGTAGGTTTCGATATTTTAAAAAATGCGAGTATTTTTGAAAGTCCGTTATTATAAAGTTGTAGAAACTATCTTTTTGAAAATTTTAAAAATAAGATTTTTAAATTTATATGGATGTTTTGGTTTCTATCCCTTATTTTTCTAAATAGTAATTTTTATTTTTAACTCGAAAGCAAAGCATGCTACCGTCCACTGGTATATAAATAGTCGTTTGATAATAAAATGTCTTCTCGGAAAAAAAAATTATTGAAATACGATGAGTAGTTTAGATTTTATCGACGATTAAATATTCCAGTCGTTCGCTCGACAACTTAACTTTTCATACCCCTTAAAATGATTTTGCGTTTAGATTTAGGTACATTTGCGCGTTTGGTAATGGTCAAACGTAATCATTAAAAGTTACATAAATTGTGCTTCGCGTGAGTATATCGTCTTTTTAGTGCCGATGTTATTTGTTTTCCTCATTTTATCAGTATTGAAATGCAAAAATACAAAATTGTAAACCAGTTGGAAGGCAGCCAGAATTTAAATGTGGCGCGTGGAAGAAGAAAAGCTAAATAGGTCAACCGTACATACTTTCTCCCTTAACTTCCTCATCCACTTCAGCCAACAGGCAAACTGGATAAGTAATTTCATTGGGATTCCTTGGAGCAGAGGATAAAATATAAGAGGTCGTTTGAAAAAAAAAAAACTGCTTCGTAGTTTGTCTTTCACCGTCAGTTTTAAAATAAAATTGCTTGTTAAAACTCCCATATTAATATATTAAAATACATTAAATTATCTCTTCTTACATTAAACATTTAATAAAATAATTGGCTAATATTTGACGCGAAATTATGACGTTGTTGTTAGGCGCTAAGGTAAGTTTCATATATTGCAAACGCACACGATAAAAAAAGTTTTCCAACCCTATTGCTTATCCATCTCCCGTCATACAAACTATCCAATAAGCTCAATTACGTAGACATGCAACTGACAACTGACTGCAGTATAAACCCACTGCAATGTACATCGTCACCTCATTGTGACTTATTTTGTAAAAACATTTAGACAGACAGCATATATGTTTTGTTAGCTCGTTTTTTATGTTTATTAATTTTTTAAGTACTTGTATATAGACGCATGGTCCGAAAATGTGTAGACCTAAAAATGTTCACTTAAATTTCTGTAACAAATGCCTATTGTGTACGTTACAAACAAGTAATATATATCATTCGGTTTTGACAATTAATAATTTAATGAATTGGATTTTTTAGTGAATTTTCATCGTACAAATACGTCGGTGGAATAAAGAAAAATGAATTAAAGATTGTATTTATTTCGTGCAGCGGAATTACATATGATGTTGCACAATTTATGTCAGTACTTAGGGAAACATTTCTTACGTCCAGGCGAAGAAAAAACATCAGAAGGACATGCGTTCGTAAAAACTTCGTTTTTTCATTACTAATCGTACGCTAACACTGAAGAACAAGTGTTGTATTTACGTACCATACTTCTGTTAAAATAGGGATAAGAGTTCTGTTTGGGTGTCCATGATATCCGGATTGTTACTACAGCAGTTTGTTCTACAAAAGGAGCAAAGAGCATTCTTATTTTACGTAACATATTGTTACTTCTACAATAGATAGTATGGGCAACCAAACAGCTCTGTTCTCTCTTATTTTAACAGAAGTATGGTACGTAAAACAGCACTTTTCTTTCAGCGAACATATTCATAACATAAGATGCACGGCACGGTTCATGTTACTGTGGAATGCCATCGCAGCTGCATCCAACACGTCTTGGACGGGGTTGCAAACACGCTAAATTTCTTATTTAAAAATTGCTTTATTTACACTTGTGAAGAAAATTTGTCTATAGAACTATTATCAGAGGAACTGAATTTTTATTAAAAGAACTTTGCAACAATTTGTTGCTATCGCCTTACGTGCAGTAACCTTATTCTCATTGTTACAGTCACACGAGCGGAGCGACACCTCCGAACAAAGACAAGTTAACCATGAATCATAGTTGCAGATTTGAATGTAAGTCATTGAAACACGTTGGTCCAAAATTCTTTTCACACAAAAAAAGTCAGTATCTCTAACCATTATTTGCAGTGTTGTTCTCACCATTCCCTTTCCAGAAGATACTCCCCACAGTAAATGCTGGAAGTTGTACTTCACCCACAGCATCTCACAATGCAGCAAGTGGGGTGGTAGAGTAGTGTTCAGGCCACTCGCTTCTTACCAAAGCAATCCGAGTTCGTTTTTAGGCGGGATTGGTCCCTGTGCATGGAATTTGACCTGGTACCTCGACGCGGTGACCACCGGGCAACGCTTATTTTATTGTTAAGGAGGATCAGCAACCTCCAGTTTGGAACAATGGAACTTAGGTACAAATTTAATTTGGCGTTCAAGTTTTTTATAATGTTTTATGTATCGACAAGACAGAGGGAATAGTGTCTTAAATTGTGTTCAGATGATATTGATCGACTACTATTGCTTATTACTATACCTGTGACCATCAGTATGTAAAAAATTACTCTTCTCCGTCAGGAAGGTTATGATTCAAAACTAAGGAAAAATAGTGAAGGTATGGCAATTTGGTAAAGTTTAAGAAGGTAATATATGTGCAATGTTGGACTGGAAATTTAAATAAACCTCATTGTGTAGAACTTAAGAGGTAACTGAAGAATTCGAAGAGGGCTGGTACTGATCCCCTTAGAGGAACGGCCAAAACCAGGCTACAGGATATAAAAAAAGGCTTATGTAGACTGCTGTAACCGCAAAAATACCTCCCGGATTCTTAAAACACAACACAAGAAGCATTCGATGGACTTTACAACAAACTTTCCGCAAGAATTGTTGGATCGCTACTAAGAGAAGCGCGCCGCTAACATAAGTGACGCTGTTACCGTCTAGTGTGACAAGTTGAACCTTATAGCTTCTCTGGCTCCGTGCATCAAACGTGGAAGATTACATCTAGTAAATATACCTCTTTCAGACGCTCGTCTAATGGTCGTGTGCTTGTTTTGAGTGAGGCACGACAGCAAGATCAACGTTGACCGGCTCATTGGGTGCGATAACACCTCTAGCGCAAGACCATCACTCGCCTGACAGATACGTTCAATGGCATCCCAATATTTTAATTGGTGATAAGTGTTAAGCAAAGTTCATTGCATGTTCTTGGAGTGGTTTCACACCTAGTACCATGAGCAGTGATTCAGATATAACAAATTGAAAAAAGTAGTTTTAAGCCATTTTGATGGGCTCCAAAATGATTAATCTAATTGACGTGATGATTTGAAACCACCTTTCCGCACGTTTTAGATATACTTGTATTTTTTTTTCGTACTTTGACACAAAGGGCACACGTGAATAGTTTCATTAAGAAAAGTAGTTACGAACACACACAGCAACGCATTTAAGCGCGTGGCAGGCGGTGCCCCTTGCGTCCTATTGCAAGAAACTTTAAAAGAAATTGTTTCCTGCCGACACAATGACTACACACACAGCACATGTGACGTTGCATGGCGGTAATACGAATTGACGGGACCTCCTCGTGAACGACTGCCCTATAATGATAAAGCTCTGAATCGTGCAGTTACCGTATCTCGAACCACCATTGTATGGTCCTCTCCGAAAGGAATATAGATACAGCAGAATTTCACCGCCGAAGCCATCACTCCCTACCGGAAATTCCTGCACGATGGTCACCCCTGAATGGATTCAGTCGGAGGAGAATAGTTTGCAGCTCCTCGGTCACGCCGTTAGAACCAACCCGAGCGTTTTCATTTATTCATTCCGTTGCGAGTCTCGAGTGTGCCGCCGAGGACTCGGAAATCACGAGCTTCCTTGCAATAATTCCTCGATACACCCTCCCTGCAGTTCGCGGACTTAAGCTGTGCACGTACTGCGTGGAGGTACCCGCTGTATTTTACCAAGTTTCATTCTACCACAGGTTGGAAACATCAATGTTAAAAGTTTGGCGCAAGGAAAATTTCTGCCGCTTGAGCACTGGTATTGGTAGGACGTGTAAACTGACAAATCACAGAGCTTTCCTTAATTTTAAGACACACGAAGTTGACGGTTTGAAAGCCATAATTGGTTCGTGTTTCGCTTAAAATTAAATTTAATTGTTTCTCTCTTTGGAAAACCTAGTTAAATTTAATTTTACAGCTGATTCGTATTTTATAGAACACGCTAGCGATATCAGCACAACTAGTGGCAAAATATTTCCCTGTACTAAACCCTCCTATAAGAATACTAGTTTTCTTTCCAACATTTAGTAGAATTAATATTAATAGTGCCCACACAGATTGCTTCTGTTCTCCGTTAGCCTTTCTGTTCATCCCACTCCCGTATGACCGTAATTTGAAGATGTACGAGCCGCGAAGCCGGTATACCTACAGCCGTGGGTCAGACACGTTAATGTTGAGAATATATTAGTCTTAATGTAAATTGCTATACCAGATAGGGGTTTGCGATAAAGTAAGTACTTTTGAATACCATCTTGTCGGCAATAATTACTGCAAAATATTATTTACTGTGACATGACGTTAACTTTTTATTACAGTACAATCTATACGCTCTCACAGTTGCTTAAGTTGCCTTGTTTACATTAAAAAGTGGCAGGAAACAAAAAAATATTTTAAAAGAAAAAATTACTAGGGTTTCAAAAGTGGTCAATTTATCCCGAACCACCTATTGTTGGGAAAGGATGTAACTTACAGATGAATAATGGTTTTGCTAAAGCTAGCATGGTACATAATTAAGAGCTAAAAACATCAGTTTAAAATTGTAGGATTTCCGGAGTCAATTTGCGGTAGTTTATTTTTCAACTTTCTGAACAAAAATCATTTTTGAGTAACGTACTTCTGAAGAACAATCTCTGACGCCAAATTCTCGTAGATTCAATTGCTGTGTAAGAGACTACGCTTAACATATGCCATTCTGGGTGAATGTTTGCTCATAAAGTTGACAAAATATCATTATCTAGGATTGTTGTTCTGTAGTTTTTCCACATTGCCTTTCAAAACTGTGTAGATTTCAGTTGGAGTTTTCAATGTTTATTTATCTACCACATACTAGCCTCTAGGAGCAAGTGAGTGAACTGGTGTGCAGTCTTCTCGCAGACAACTCGCCCCTATGAGCCATGCAGCGGTGACCCTGTCATTGTACTACAAGGTAAAGTTGTATTGTTACCGCACTTTCTGAACCCATTTGAGAAGGAAGTACTCAAGGGGAGAATATTTTAAATCGAAGAACCAACGTGCATTAGCAAGTGTACTGCCTTAACAATCAAATATTTGTTACTACAAGATAAACGAATCGTAAAAATGCTTAGCTGATATTATCAATAAATTTTATGTGTTTATCTGTGGTTAATAAAGATAACATTGTATAGTATAATAATTTTAATATGACTGATTTGTAGTAGGTAAGTTTTTTAACGTTTTATGATGAAATTGTGTACTGTACATATCATTACAAATTTTGCGAGATTATTTCTCATTGAAAATATGGTAAAGTTATGTGGTTCAGATTTTGTTAGCGTAATTTTTATATTTGTACTAAAATATTGTTTGTTTTATAGACACACATACTGTGATTATTTTTCACTGCAATCAATGCACATATTTTAGCTTTCATTGTTCTTGTATAGTAGCGTGTCAAAATTAAAATTTGCACAAACGGTTTTATACAATAAACGAAAACCAACTGACTTCATTAAATAATAAAATAATTCACCGTGAAGAACAGTGCCACGCGCTACATATATACATGTAAATAAAACCACATTGAATTTTGTGTTTTTGAAAATATCTGTATTTCAAATTTTAAAAAAAATTCAAATTTTTTGCACATTTTTAAAAATAGAGAAAGGTAAAAAGTTATACATGTCTAGACGTGGCCCGTGACACAGTTTTTCAGTGTGAATTATTTAATTTTTGTACGTCGGTTGGTTTCCATTTCTTGTATAAAACCGGTTTTATGCAAATTTGGCATGTAATAATATGCCATTATACATAAACTGTGGAAGCTAAAAAAATTTGCATTGCTCTAAAAATAAGTTGCAATGTATGTCTACACAACAAACCATATTTCGTAAAAATATTTTTAAAATATTAAAACAAATAAAATTTTGCGATTGACAATCGACATAGAAAACATTTGTAAAAATAACCGATATAAAGGATTAATAACTAACGATATTCCAAGTATAGTTTAATAATAACAAGATATACAATCTGTAAAAAATTGTTTTGAATTCTTTTCACATTCAGTAAATAATCTGGTTGCTTGAACCTCCTGTGTATCGCGTGTTGTCTACGTGCAAGGCGCCACATTTTCTACGTCCACTTTCTTGAAAATAGTTCATTTGAAGGGTGACATTTTTTTTATTGGTGTCTCCTACTACAAATTGTGTAATTTATAAGCAAAAAATGCAATGGAGAAAATTCTAGGCAAAAAGTGGCTTAACCAACTCCAAGCCCCATTACCTACTGAAGGTGAAAGGTATTCGAAACCATTTTATTATAGATTGCATACCTTATAACTAAACCGCACCCAGAATATCATTATTAATTTCTTGTTGTTATTGGTTATTTTAATAAGTGTTATTTTTTAATTTTCAATCGCGAATTTCACCCTTAAAATTTACGCAGGCCAAATAATTTCATTACATCACTGTAACTAATTTTTTACAAGAAATAACTTTGGCAAGTTTGTAACGTACTTTTGTGAACATCAGGTATATAAATGGAATTCTGTCTGTCTGATTGTAACCCTATGCGTTCGTTTACCATTATTCCGACCGCAATTAAACTTTGGTGAGTGGTTTTGCGTGCCGCCGCGAAGGTTTCTGACCCCAAGAAATGTAAATATAGTATGAAAAGAGGGGTGAGTAAAATTGGACAGGGGGAAGAAATGAGTATCCAAAAAGTGTACGGAAAACATTTTCTTTTTAAATATATTTCTGAAACGGTCATTAATGAAACTTGACATCATTTTGCACCATTTACAATTTTCAACAATTATTTGGTTCATATTTTTTTAAAATTAAAAACTCAATAAATTTTTTAAATATATGATTATCAGTATTAATATTGCTACTTACATGAAATTTGATATGTCGATTATGTTAAAAAGTTATTTAATTTTTGAAAATGTGTTTTAAAAAATTACGTATTTTCACGAATTGCGTAGGATAATTTGGAGTACTTAGACAAAACTTTGCACGACTCGAAGTGACATTAAATTAAAAACCCAGCGAACGAAGTTGCGGGCAGTAGCTAGTGTTTTCTATTTGGAAGACATTTTTGACTGAGGTCGGAAAGATAATTGTTTTGATCGTAACTATTCTGTATTTACACCATAACTACATTTAAATGGCTTTTTAAAGTTAACACTTTAATTATGTTCCGCGTTTCCAAATTCAGTATGTTTATACACGCTAAACAGTTCTGTATAGAATCTATTAGCGCGTTTTGTTATATGTACTAGTCGTACTCTAAATATTGGTGATGGTTTTATAGGCAATGTAATTTTAAAGAGCCTGGTAAGTACGTCATGTTCACAAACTTGGACTAGAACCAGCGACACATGAAGCAATTTACGGTCGCTGATCACAGATCTCTCTCTCTCTCCAGACGCGCAGTCGTTAACATAAATCACGACTCTGTGACGTGGTATTTGATACTGCAGGGAATGTATATTCAGCAGTTATCAGCGCTCAGGAGTTGACGACTTTTACAAACCGCTCCGCGTAACGCGTGGAAATGAGCCGGCAGTAAATGAGTACCCGCCGGAAATATCAACGACGGTTATGTAACTGCCGGCGACGAACGATTTCGCTTTAATCAAGCGATTAGCGTCTGGTTGAACATCGAGTGAAGATTTAAAAAACTGTTTACGAGAGTGTATCGCATTGCAACAATTAACGAACACAAGAGCAGATAGTGCTGATGAAGTTGCTATCCAATAACTGAAGGCTGACTAATTAATTTGTAAAAGTCGAAAGCTTATTCAAACGAATAGGCCTAATCCCCCTCCCCTTTCTCATAAATTACCTTCGGCAATTTTAGATCGTAATCGAGAATGGAGACGAAAGATCTAACACATATTTTTTTTTTTTTTGTTTATTGAGAAATAAAATGAAATTCAGTTTCTTTATTAAGGCACAGAGTAAGTCTCAGTGATTTATTAAAGTTAGTATTTACGGAATACCTGTATTAGTATATCCTGTAGCTAACATTATATGCTGTAACGAAGCTTAAATTTTCAAAAATGAAACTGAAAGAAGAATTGTAATGACAAATACATCAATAAAAAATGGCGATTGTATCTCCCTCTCATGGAGGGAAGTAATAAAACCAACTTGAATTTAAGTATTTTTTCATTATATTTATTGTTTCATTTCCATTTTTTTTTTAAATTTAACTTCGTCGAGCATAGAAATGTGTACTGACCAGAATTGCTGACGTTACAAGCGGGATTTTTGTTCTGATTATGGCATTTGAAATCGTCCAAATTGTTAATCAGTGTTCAATTCATGGCGTTTCTGCAGGCATTCCGTAATTACTGTCTTTAGATAAACTTCACAGTTTTAAACTGTGCCATAAGAGGGAATGATATGTATATAAGCGCTTAAAGCATTAGATTAAAACTGTGGGTTTCTCGAAGCCAATTAAGCATTAGATTAAAAATGTGGGTTTCTCGAAGCCAATTTACAAAAAAAAAAAAAACGGTAATATTTGAAAAAATTTGCTTTTACCAACTTTCCGAGAGCAAACATTTTTCATGAGTAATGTATTTCTGAGGAACAGGAAATTTCGTACATTCCATTGCGGCGCAAATAATTAAGCTTATCAAAAAGCATCATTCTAGTAACTGTTCGCTCAAAAGTCGTGATATCATTTAGGATTATTGTGTTTTAGTTTATATATATATTTATTTATTTATTTATTTATTTATTTACTTTCAGAATCGCGAACAGTTCCGTTGGAGTTTTTATCGTTTAATTAGATCTATTATATTTGTTTTATTTAAAATTATATAATTTTATTTTTAAGTTAAAAAAGCCAACATTTTTTTGAAAAATAAAATTATTCCCCAATAGGACACTATGTAGCCTACAACATCGTTATGCAGTGTGATTATTTCAGTTTCGTCAACCATTTTTAGTGTCGTTCTTAAAACAGTGACATGCAAATTTTTACTTGAAAGCCATTATGCAAAAAAAAAAAACTATCATAGATAAAAAAAATTTCACTAGAATTAAATCTAGTCACAATTTATGCCCAAAAATGTGTGTGCACACACTCACACACACACATATATATGACACAATTATAACAATTAAAAAAAAAAAAAAAAAAAAAAAAAAAAAAAAAAAAAAAAAAAAAAAAAAAAAAAAAAAAAAAAAAAAGGTGAATGTTGTTGTCCACCGTGCCCTTAACGTAACCAGAATTTTAATAATGAAACCCAATACATTTTAATCCTAAACTGTAATAAATTTAAACTGACATCTGACCCTCCCCATTCCCGTAATCTTCGAGCATCTTATGTAGCTAAATACGTAACGACAGAGAGAGATAGAGAGAGAATCAAGGAGCGACTGGGTTGCGCCTGGCAGGTAATCTGGCTAAGAGCTCTCCTCACCGCCAGACAGTCCCGCTGTGGTGTCGTCTAGGCGTCGTCGTGGTGTAGGTTGGCCCGGGGGTGGAGGGTGCGGAAGACGCAATCGGCAAGTACTTTCCTCGCGGCGACAGAGCGGCATCGATCTGGTTTTATTGGTCGCTCGTCCGAGGGGATGGGTGTAGGCAGGCTGTCGGAATCGATATCGAGAGGGTTGTAGAGGATCGAGTGAGGGTGTTTATATCCCTGAGAGTCTGATGCGGCGTAGAAAACATCGCCGCTATCCACAACCTAGCGAACAAACAAAAACCCGTCGTACTACACAAACCACAAATAAATCTGCCATTAAATCTGCATCTTCTTGACTTTTTTCCCCGCCCTCAACATTATCATTTGGGTATATAGCGGCTCCTCACTGTAAAATGAGCGCTTTTCAAGGTAAGGCAAGTGTGCTCTCTGCGACTCGTCGGCAGCGAAGTCGTTACAGGGTTGGTGCAATGATAGGAGCTGGAACAGGAGTCGGCCATGGCCTTTGTTAAGGGGCCTCCCTACCTATGCTTTAAAAGTGTTGCTACGAGTTACTGCTATTCTTTTTTTAGACGAAACTATTTACCGCAAAATAGATTTGTGTATCTACGAAAAGGACACACACTTCAAACTATGTCACTATAGTTTTAAAAAATTTGGCACGTTACTTACAAACGTAATATTAGGGCCCCTCAAAATGGGCAAAAATAGGTTTTTCAGACTGCCGTATATTAAAAATAACTGGATTCGAAAAACACAACTATAGAAACAAGCGCTAGACTTTGAACTATGCTGCCCACCAATAAAATAATTTGGTCACCGCTCAAAGTCCCTTAGGAAAAACGATAATAGTTCAGCACTGCACGCCATCCAAGTAGCTTGCGCGGAGAGGCGATAATGTATTACATACGTCGCTTAGTGGCACTCTTATCGCTCCTGCCTCACACACAAACGTAGCCTATCTAGGGAGGCCCCTTAAGGAACCATCCCAACATTCGCCTGGAGGGATTTTGGGAAACCATGGAAAACCGAAATCTGAATGGCCGAACCCGAGGATCGAACCCAGGTGTTCCCGAATGCGAGTCTGTGTTACCGTTGTAGCACTTTTATAGTTACAGCTGAATTTTAACTTTTTTCTAATTTTTATATATTTGTAAAAGTAATAAATTTCGTTACTATTAAAGACAGTGTTAATTTTTGTCGCTTAAAAACGTAACCGCTTAAGGGCGCGGCCTACCGCTATTTTCATCACCATTTTTATTATTTTTTATTTGTACCAGATATTTTTTTTTCTTATTTAAGACACAAAATGTGACTAAATTTGGCTCTTGTGAAATTTTTTTATCTCTCATAGTTTTCACGTAATGGCTTGTTAAAGTCATATTTTTGCATGTTTCCGTTTTAACGCCTACACTAAAACCAACAGGTACACCAAACTCAAAAAAATCACAGTGGATAAAGACATTGCAGGCTACAATAACATGCTCATGAATTTAAAGAATAAAAATTATTTGAATTTTAAAAAATTGCTGATACTGAAAATAAAAATTTAAAAAGTTCAATAATTTAAAAAAAAAATACAAATAATGTTTATTCTTTAATTTTATGAGCATTTCATTGTAGCCTGCAATGTCTTTATTCATTGTGATTTTTTTGAGTTTGGTATATCAGTTGGTTTTAGTGTAGTCGTTAAAACGGAAACAAGCAAAATATGGCTTTAACAAGCTATTACGCGAAAACTATGAGAGATAAAAAACATTCATAAGAGCCAAATTTAGTCACATTTTGTGTCTAAAACAAGAAAAAAAATATCTGGTACAAATACAAAATAAAATAATGTTGACGAAAATTGCGGTAGACCGCGCCCTTAAGAGATGTCCTCGCCTGGCACATGGGCGGTGTTGTAGGGCGTAACGCGTATTATTTTTTACGCGAAACTGCTTAACTTATACATATTACGTCTTACTAAAATAACAACACACACTTGAAACTTCGCTCGTATAACTATAAAAATTCAGCACGCTTGTTAGAAACATGATATTCGGGCATCTAAAAATGGCTAAAAACTTCTGTAACTCCAAAGATGCCACCTGATTTGTAAGTGCAAAACGCAATGCATGCGTTGGCCTATACTTCATGCTATCAAAAAATAAAATTTTAGGGTTACCTCTTAAAGTCACATAGCTAGAGACATGAACTTTTCGCGAAAAGAATTTTGCCCCACTTTGTTCCAGTGCCTTATGTGCACGTCTGCAGTTCTGCTTCACATATATTGGCAGCGTGCCTTTGAACTGTGACGTTTCTCATTTGACTGTACCAATCACAATAAGGTTACTGTAACACCACACGTCTGTGATTTGCGTGTAAAACCCCACGACA